>JAVTVY010027905.1:0-115592 GCA_036873755.1 Hanleya hanleyi | reverse complement strand
TGAGCTGGAAGAGGAAGTGTTGGCCAGTGCGCCTAAAGCCTTCAAGACCAAGGCGCGTTTATTGTTGGACCAGGTGAAACAGAATTCCGATATGGGTTGGAACGCTGAAGGAAAACTGCTGATTCGAAACCAAGTGGTGCCGGGGTCTCATATGACCGATTTGATCAACGATATGGTACGTTCTCGCAAACACTCTAATCCACCGGGCTGGGAAGTCTTTGCTCAGGGGTTAAAAGACATACACACCCCTCAAGAATTGGTAGGGAATCCTAACCGTTGGGCCTTTATGCAGCAATCGACCCGACACCAACCACCACCACCACCACCACCCTCTTCTTCTTGGACCCCCATGTCACCGCCCAAAACACCACAACGACGACGGGGACCTACCAGATCTAAGTCACCGCGACGATCACAACGGTGAGGTAAGGCGCCCAAGGCCTGGGAATCCTACTAAGGGCACCCCCTATAAAAACCCGATGCAGAAGCCAGAACAACTCAGTCGTCATGTTTTACCTGACGTTGCCCAGTAATAGTTCACTCGATGTGTTTCCTGACAACACCTTGGTCAAGTATGTCACTCAATTACCACAACCGTTACATTTACCGGGTCGGTGGGAATGTGGACTGGTAGATATTCAGTACCCTTACTCGTGGTACAACGTACGAGACAAAGAAATATGGTACGAAGTGACGTACGAAGGCAAAGTAACCAAACTGACGCTCCCCGAAGGCCAATACGATACACCCCAGAAGTTCATAGAGGGTCTGCTGTCCTTGTTGGAGTACAAGGCTCTACGGGAGGCCACGAATAGTTCAAAACCCATGAAAGTCTACCCCTTCAAGAATCACGTGATCTGGGCTGTCAACCCACACAACGACAAGGCCTGTATCATGCTGAGCCCTAACGTGACTGTGAAACTCAGTCCTACACTACAGCAAATGTTAGGTCTGCCTTACAGCGTGTACCCGGGGCCCACCACCGACAACGGTGACGTTGTGATGGATATGAAAGTAGGCATGTACGGACTCTACGTCTACTCGGACGCAGTGGACAGCCATATTGTGGGCGATGTGAACACACCTCTGTTACGGGTGGTCCCCATTAGCAAGACTTATGGCAATCAAGTCAACCAGAGTTTCAACCATATACTCTACCTCCCCGTACGACATACCGATATCAACACGATCATGGTAGATATAAGAGATGACACGGGACACCCGGTCGCATTCGAACGAGGGAAAGTGGTGCTGACACTTCATTTCCGACAAGCCCGTTCTCCTCACTTCGTATAATGTACGTGCCTTACCAGTGCCACACGCCCAGCTATGCCGACTACTACAAGAAACAAACGGGAGGAGGCTTGCCCATCTTTAGCGGTGCACGCATGCAACGAGGTCACGGATTGGGAAACATACTGGGCAGCATTGTGAAAACGTTCTTACCCTTGGTGACACGGGGTGTCAAAGCGGTGGGCAAACAAGCGGTACGCAGTGGATTGCGCGTGGCCGGTGATGTGATGGGAGGCACAGCACCCCGACAAGCCTTGAAACGACGGGCTAAAGAAGCAGGCAGCGTGTTGATCGCCAAAGCCCTTAAAAGACAACCACGGACACAGCGAAGAGTCATTCGACGTCCAACACACCGACGACGCACACCCCGGAGGAATAAGACCAAGAAGAAGAAGAAGAGTAGTAGGAGAGACATCCTCGCATAATGGCATTCATTCACTCCGAGTCGTGTCCGTCTACCAACAGTGAATTGGATTTGTGGACTATTCCACCCACCCAGACCAGTGTAGCCGAAGGACGTTGGGTAGAACATCGACCCCTGGCTAGCCTGACGGGGACGGGACCCGTGGAATTTACCATTGAAAACAAAGATACGGCCTACCTGGATTTAGCCCACACCTACTTGTACGTGAAAGCCAAAATAGTGGACGCAGCCGGGGCCGACCTAGCGGACGATGCGGTAGTAGGCCCGGTGAATCTTTGGCTGCACTCCTTGTTCCAACAGGTGGATATGAGTCTGAGCGATAAACTCATCAGTACGTCGACCAATACGTACCCGTACCGAGCCTACATGGAGACGCTGTTGTCGTACGGCAATGATGCCAAAAAAAACACACTTGCAAGCCTCGCTGTACTACAAGGATACACCCGGATCCATGAATAGCGTGCTCGCTGCCAATAATGGATTCATCGCGCGCAAAAACATGGCAGCCAATAGCAAGTCCATCGATATGATGGGACGACTGCACGCCGATCTGTTCCTGCAAGACCGCTACATGATGAACGGTGTATCCATCAAGATCAAGTTGATCCGTTCCATACCCGCGTTCGCCTTGATGGCCGCTGGAGAGGGCCCCAATTACAAGATCGTCCTAGAAGATGCAGCCCTGTTTGTGCGTACGGTGGATTTTCAACAGGGGGTGTTGGTGAGTCACATGGAAGCCTTATCGAAAAAACCAGCCCTGTACCCCATCCGACGCGTACAGACCAAGGTGTTCTCTGTGCCAGCCGGTACGATGATGGCCAATCGTGAAAATTTAGTTCTAGGGGATCTCCCTAAACGTGTTACCGTGGCGTGTGTGACCAACACCGCTTTCAATGGGGCATGGGATGAGAATCCGTTCGCCTTTCAACATTTCAACCTGAACTTTTTGGCACTGCACGTGGCTGGCCATCAAATTCCAGCCCGTCCATTACAACCGGATTTTGGTAACCAAAACTATGTGCGGAGCTACCTGAACCTGTTTACAGCCACAGGACAAAACAACCAGGACGAAGGAAATGCCATCACTCGACGAGACTTTTATCGCGGGTACACGTTGTTCGCCTTCGACCTCACCCCCACCTTGGAACACGATCATCAACTGGCCTTGCTCAAGAAAGGAAACCTACGGTTGGAACTGCGGTTTGCCGTCGCTCTAGCCCAGACCATTAACGTGATTTGCTACGCCGAGTTTGATAACGTCATCAGCGTGGATCAGCAAAGAAACGTGCTGTGTGACTACGCCAACTAGAGTCATGGATACAGAGCAGCTGATGGGCATACTCCAGCGAGATCCTAAGGTCCCCTTTCGAGGTGTGTTTCCACGCAATGTGTTTCCCACCCACTCCACCACCCCAGCAGCCTACATCCTGAATACAGACCCGGGGTGTCAACCCGGTGAACATTGGGTAGCTGTGTACGTGGACACCCTAGGCCAAGGCGAATACTTTGATTCCTACGGACTTGCACCCCTACATCCTGATTTGGTGAAATTCATGGACGTATCTACTACAGTGTGGCGTTGGAATACTCAAAGATTACAAGGACCCTTGAGTAGTGTGTGCGGACAGTACTGTGTGTTTTATCTCACTCACTGGAGTAGAGGACATTCTATGCCAACCATCGTACACATGTTTGATGATTATTGTCAAGCCGAAGACCGTGATGTGCTCGTCTATGACTGGACGGCCTCTCGTTTTAATGTGCATGCTCCATTTCTCTGGTTAACTTAAATGCACTGCGCGCAGGCCACTTGTTTTTTATCACGTTATTGTTATGACGTTGTTGTTCTGACGTTCATTGATGTTCAATAAAATTGATGAAAAAACACAAAAAATGATGGTTTTGACTTTTTTTTTATTTAAGTCAACAAGAAGGTAGAATATGTACAAATAGAATACAGGGTACAAATAGAATAGTAGGGTTAAGGTCCAAAAAAGTTCTGTCAGGAGTAGGATTCGAACCTACGCCAGCTCTTCGCCGACCAGCACTTAATACCGGCGCCTTAAACCACTCGGCCATCCTGACTTTTACAGTTTTTTTAACTGGTGTATCAACAGTTATAGTTCGACATTGTTCACAAGTCCAAGTAAGTGGTGCTCACACCATCGGCCAACACTTTCCGTTTCGGGTAAAAGAAAGTAAAGGCGTCTCGTTGCTGAATGTACGTCCGCATCTGGTGGTCCACCACCCGAAATCCTCGGTTAGTGCCACTGGCACTGGCCTGGCTTTGCAGCACGTTCAAGTACAAGGCTTTGTCGATGCTGGGATCGCGCCGGCTCACCCCTTTGCAGCTAAACTTATTTTCGTCTCCTCCGTAACAGTAATACGTCTTGGAGGAGAGACCAATCATAGCATCCCCACTCCACTCCAGCTTGAAGAGGCCCGGCGTACGCTTATCGTACTGGTAATGGTCACGTCGAGGTAGCCACTGGTCCGTTCCGCTTCATACTGGGTACGTAACTCCGGTTTCACCAGGGACTCCCAATCCGCATTAGAGACGGCCATGTAGGCCGAGTTCGTATCCATCTCCATGAGTTGCCAGTCTGATGGATTAAAATACACACCCATGAAATCATACAGAAACTGCAGCATCCTGAGCTTGGCCACCTGGTATACCATACATCCAATCTGCAGGGGTAGGTTGTAACGGATAGTCTTCTTGGCTAAAGTGACTTCATAGGTGTCGTCATCGATGACCTCCACGGACCGAAACAGAGGAGAATTCACTTTTTTGCGGGCTTGGGCAGTAGTACAAATGTTCACGTTCACGTGCTTATCCTGGTTCGTGACCGTTTTTCCGTAATACCCATTGCCCGTCAACTTCCAAGATTCACCGATGATGGCCTGACTCGGGTCTTGATCACCTTGACGACGGGCCGACGTCACGATGTCGGCATTCTCCGCAAAACAGGCGTGGGGTACGTACTGTATCACTTGGTATATCTGGGTAATTTCCAAACCGTGGTTCATGTACCACTGCAGTAAGGGAGTGCCCAGCAAGATTTTCTCGGCCCACATACTACCAATCAACATCCGTCGAGGTTGAGGCAAACACTCGTGTTGCTCCGCATAGGCCCTCATGGTGTCCCCAATATCATCCCGACCCACCAGCGTGTTCTTAAAGATGGGAGGACACTGGGCGAAGAGGGGCTTGAGAGTGTCGGGAACATGCAAATCACATTCGACAAAGCCGTAGAGGTCCCCCGAACGAATGGCGTCGAACATCTGTGGCAGACTCAGGAGTCGCCGACGACTCAATGGGTACTCGCGCTCTTTTAGGAAACGCCGTAAATGGGGCAGGGCCTGGCACATGGTGTGAAATTCACACTCCCACATTTCGATCAGATGGTATCCTCTCTCTTTCACATAATCACCATTCTCCACCACTTCTTCCCGTAATTCTTCCGATGTTTTTCCACGTCGTTCGTTGAAGCGTCCAGCGCTGAAATGACATCCGTGACCGTGCCAATAGCAACCGTAAAATTGGAATACGGTGGGTGTCCTACCCACCAGGGCAAACCCATCGACGGGGAGTCGAGGATCTCCTATGCGCTTCTCTGTGGCGTTGGTTTGGTGTCGTATAGTAATTCCCCGTCGATAGGCTTCCCAATCCAACCACTGATCAGCCAGATGCTTGTAGGGCGTGCGTTGCGGTGTAAAATGCCGACCTTCCGCCAACCAACGTGTATAATGGCCACTGGGCATAGGTTGGGCCAGCGACCACAGGTACAAGGCATTGGCATCGAATCCGATGATCTTAGCACAGGATTTTTCACTGGGGAGAGTAGTGACGTCCTTCTCGTGGTAACGGTGAAAAATAAGACTCGGTCCGCCCACAATGTTCTGCTTTAGACAATCATGCATGTCTGCATCTTTTTGCTGTATCAGCGAGAAGTACGTAGGACACGCTTGAAAAAGATGGCGAAGCGCCAGACCCGGTAAACTCAAGCACTCCTTGAAGATATCGACGTGCATCTCACGACGAAAGAGTTGAACCATTTTCTGGGCCGCTTCCAGGAAAGGAACCACATCTAGGTTATTATACCATATCAGGAAATCTCGCAAGGTCTGCATATGTTGATCGTTCCATACCTGCTGTAGTTCCCGATACGTGTCTTCGGGACATTCCACTTGCTTCAAATCATCAAAGAAGGCATCCCGGGGTGGCAACTGTGTTTCCTCCAAACAATCGAGTGTCGATATATACGTGTAAGGGAACCGCCCTTTGGTTTGTGCACAGTCATACGCCTTCACCCACTGATCATAGCTATAATTAGGAGCTAAGTAGTTCCGTACATTCAGGAAATGGAGTGATGTGGTAGTGAGGGCCATATGATTATTGATCTTCTTGATGACGGACTTGATGGTATTCGCCTGGGCCAAGTAGGGGTAAAGAGATTCCTTCACCATGTTCAAGTCATATCGTCCCGAGTTGAAACCTAGCACCGGTAACTGGCCTAAGTATTGTAGGAAGCGCACTTTCAATTTCTCCGCATACGGTTTCGGTAAAGGCACATCCTGCGACTGCAGGGGCTGCGACTCGGGCTCCGACTCGGACTACGACTCGGACTCGGACTCTTCATCGTCACTAAACGCTACACCCGGTATAGGAATCCGATCGTCCAGCTGGTCCAGTACGTCCTGGAACTTGGACACCAACAATTCTGTACTAGCCGCACTGACTTCTTCTAAATACGCCATCATACGGCTGATCAA
Organism: Hanleya hanleyi; assembly: GCA_036873755.1. Lineage (NCBI taxonomy): Eukaryota > Metazoa > Mollusca > Polyplacophora > Lepidopleurida > Hanleyidae > Hanleya > Hanleya hanleyi. The sequence goes on along the minus strand of JAVTVY010027905.1, from coordinate 109,099 downwards.
CTCATGGGAATCCCCAGTGGACACGAAACACACCGGTGCAGCGTCATAGCCAGGTACGTTGCTCGAAATACTCACACTCAGGGGAATATGGCGCTGCGTCCACTGCGTTTTCGCTGAAAACATGTCCATGGGCTCCAACAGGGCCTCAAAATCGTAACACGCCCGGTAGGGAAAATAACGGTCCGCCTCCGGTATGATCAGACCCTCATCGGCCAGTTCCTGGAAAATAGTAGGCGTATTATGATACACACCACCCGGATATACTCGCTTCACAACGTTCGTACAGATTTTCTCGTGGCGATGTAAGTGGGAGGAACGGTGAAACACCCGATGGCATTGGGCACAACTGAAAGACTGAGCGTACTGGCTCATATTGTAGATCAGCGAAAAATGACTGACGCCATTGTCGTCGAACACATTGACTTTCATTGTAGAAGCATACCGTTCTGTTGAACGACGAACCAATTCAGCCACAAATGTATCCTCCTCGCATCGTAATCGGTATACAAAGATATTGATGTTGAACAGTGTTTCCACGTCATCCAAATTCTTGAAGGGAACTCCACGGAAGTGCCGCTCATCCAAGTCTTGCTGCTCTAAATACTGTTGCCAATAGTCATTGGCCACTCTGTCACAACGCTTGGGGTCACACTCGTCCACATGCACGGCCAAACACCGAAACAGACATTTCCGGTCTTTGTAGGGCCCGTGTCCCCCTGCTGTTAATGCATACAGGCCGTGTCGATGAAGCAACCAAGGGGGTAGTAGTACAGGAGCACCGATAGGATGATCTCTCATTTTCGTGACGAAAAATGTGACGTTGGTCACCATTTCCACAAGCCATTGGGTATTGGGGCGTTGCAACCGGGCCCATTCCAATGGATCCAACGTAGTCAGTTGGTCGATGAGTGGCTCCAGAGAAATCGCATCCGTCACTGTGAAGGGCTGATCAAACACATAGGTATTATTGCTGGGATAATAATACCGCACCTGATCCGTCTCCTTGTGCCGTAAAATGTACCCGAATGTCATATTCAACTTGAACGCTGTCACCTGATCTGTGAAAATGTTCTCGGCATAGGTAGACAGATACGTGAGGTCCTGCAGTCGAAAGTTATACAAGTCCAATAGACGACGGTCACGGTGAAAACAATGGCGTATGGTAGCCCAGTGACGTCGATAAATGTCCCTGACACGCTCGTCTTCAGGCAAGACTTCAATCGGAGGTGCTGCTGGGTCCCAGGGAAAATTTTCTCCACGTCTCATGCTTTCTCTCCACGTCTCATACAAGCTGGTAGGCAAGCAGGCAGGCAGGCAGGCAGGCAGGCTAGAGGTGAGGCAGGCAGGCAGGCTAGAGGTGAGGCAGGCAGGCAGGCAGGCTGGTCAGGTCAGGTCAGGTAAGTCAGGCAAGTAGTGCAATGAATACACCCCACCGCTAAAAATCGCCTCCTTTTATACGTTTTTCTACAATCCGCCATTTTGTACACACAGGCGGCCATTTTGTACACACAGGCCGCCATTTTGACCACACAGGCCGCCATTTTGACCACACAGGCCGCCATTTTGTACACAAACGCCGCCATTTTGTACACAAACGCCGCCATTTTGTACACAAACGCCGCCATTTTGACCACACAGGCCGCCATTTTGGACACACAGGCCGCCATTTTGGACACAAACGCCGCCATTTTGTACACACAGGCCGCCATTTTGTACACACAGGCCGCCATTTTGACCACACAGGCCGCCATTTTGTACACACAGGCCGCCATTTTGTACACAAACGCCGCCATTTTGTACACACTCCCACAGCCGCCATTTTGTACACAAACGCCGCCATTTTGTACACACTCCCACAGCCGCCATTTTGTACACAAACGCCGCCATTTTGTACACTCCCACAGCCGCCATTTTGTACACAAACGCCGCCATTTTGTACACACTCCCACAGCCGCCATTTTGTACACAAACGCCGCCATTTTGTACACACTCCCACAGCCGCCATTTTGTACACAAACGCCGCCATTTTGTACACACTCCCACAGCCGCCATTTTGTACACAAACGCCGCCATTTTGTACACACAGGCCGCCATTTTGAACACACACTTGCACTCAGTGACCCCTGTGACGTCATAGTTACATCCGGGTGAAATGAGACTCAATTTTCCCTTACGCTACTACTAGCGTACATGTGTGTGTGCGTTAAGTGAGGAATATACGAACTGTTCGATGCTCGCGCATCTAAAATTAATTATAAATGTGGTTCTGCTATTAGTGATTATGTGCAATCTCCCCATTACGTCCAAATTTATAATCTCATGCATCAGTCAAACTTAACAACAAAAGATGCTTAGGAGACCAGTAATTATCTGAGGCAAAATATATATAAGTAGTATATAAGGGGCATCTTGAGTCCCATTTTCCAAGAGAGATAACTCTGGTGGAGGGTTTGTGGGGACACGATCGTATGACGACACAGTGGCCTTGTGGTATCGCGGGCTCCGGACATCTAAGGGAATGACCGGTAGTCTCCGATAATCTCCGGTCATCTCCGAGAATACCCGGTAGTCTACGGGAATGTCCGGTAAATATCCTAACCTCCCAGTCATAAGTTGACCTATGCATAGCGAAACAGTGAGAGAGTGGGAATCCCATGACGCATGTGTGATTCGAACCTGCAGTGCTGGCCCTGGAGGCAGATACGTTAGTCATCTCGGTCACGGCACTATCATAATATTAAAGTATGGAAATACAATTATATAAGTTATATACTATAGGTCGGGTCCCTGACACCATCTCCTGCGCCATGTGTGTCATAACGACAAGTGAGGAACCAACCCATCGAAATTGTTCTTCTCGAGTAAGCTACAGAATTTGAGTACTTATTCGTTTGTCACACGCTGTAGAGTACGATAGGAGGGATCCCTGAGCCGTTAGTCGACTTTGGCTGGAAAGTTATGATGCGCATTCGCACTGGACAGACAGGCTTGGGGTAGACGTTTTAGGGTCTAGGAGGACCATCCGTTTCATATTGAAGCTATCGTGGGGTAGACTCAGGCGTGATTCTTAGTGGCGGTGTCGTCAATCTACATGCGAACGCAGTCAGAAAATAGTAGAAAAAGGACATTTGAGGTGCGAGTTTTGGGATAGGTGTGGTCAGTAATTTTTGGGGCAATAAACTATAGTGTGTGTGTGTGTGTGTGGGTATGTGTTCGACTCGCCTGGCGCTGCAGCGTTCGGTGGGAAGGGTCTCGGGGTCGTTAATTGACTTTCGCCGTAAAGACTTGTGTTGGGCGTTTTGGGGATCTGTGTGGCCCATCCATGGTCTAGATGGACCATGCAGGATATCATATTGAAGTGCTCGCGATGCAGAGCGACAGGGGTGGTCTTAGTGAAAGCCACGGCATTGTGCGCACGACGAAAAAGTTGTATGAATAGGGTGGAGGTTTTGGGGTCTAGGTGAACCATCCGTGGCACGAATGGGACGTCATATTAAAAATCGTAGAAATGGGGCATTTGAGATGGGAGTTTTGGGGTGTAGGCATGCCATACGGGTTCACAGCTGGTACAGTGTGGTTTCATTTTGAAGCGCTCGTGAGGTGGAATCAGACTTGGGCAGTTTTTATTGGAAGTTACGTCACGGTGAGCATGTGATCCTTTCAGTGATCCTCCTCTTATTATTCTGTGATTTACGGTATTTCTTTGAAGCTCCCACTCTGAAAAGATCGTTTACGGAGGTGGGAAAAAAGCAGTGAAGCAATGCGGCTGGCGCGACGGGAGTCCGCATGTGCTAAACACATAGCAAGTTCCAAACCTGGGGGTCGAACCTGAAACCCACATGTATGATCTTATATCTACATAACATCTCGTTTGAACCAGGTGGGAAATAAAATGTTCATATTCTTTCCCTTTGCTATTTATGCCGGCAAACAACGACTAAAGCCGTGTAGATCCATAACGGCCGCAACCACCCGAGAATCGTCGCATTTCAACACCACGTAAAACTATTCGCTCGCCCAGGCCTCCATTGTTCAGTAAGGATATTGTCGGCAAGAGATGTTGATATTTTCTTGCAAATAACACCATAAACGTATATAAAGTTTTCTTTTATTGGAAACTGAGAAGTGGTGGAAATTGGAATTTGGCTAAGAATTCATCGTTCTTTTGGTCACCGAAATCCCGTTTCCCGCGGTCGAGTGTAGAGTCCAGGATCTTTCCAAGTTCATTTCCTATACATTTGGCCTATCATGTGTGAGCTTACATAAACGTAACAAACGTAAAGGATTCGACTGGATAGCAGGACATATTTTCCATAGACACGGCCCACTCGACACAGGCTCGTAGTATATGTAGGCTAGAGGGTCTCGACGCCGTGCAGTAGGATGGGTAGAACGTAGATTTCCAATAGGTGATGTGCGGTTAGGGGATTCAAGCCGTTATTGCCATGTAGTCCAGGAGCCATTAGGGAATACATCGCACGTCTAGCTTTCCTGACATTTTCCTCAATGGATGGACGAGCCTTCAAGATAGAGCCATCCCAGTGTAGACCCAAATGAACGGCAGAGCTAGCAATGGACATGACGACACCATCGAGAGAGAACTCGCAATCGGCAGATATCTCGGAACACAAGATCGCACTCTTTGGCGGCTGAAGATCATAGTGTTGGTCTTTGCTATAATTAACTGCAATATCCAGCAGGGTTTGAAGGTTGAAATCGTTGCAGGCGTTGAGACATACGTCAGCACACGTAAGGGCTGGACAGGGGACCACTCCCACCCGAGCTTCGTGGCCACAGTGGGTGAGCCTGTTGAGCAGGTCATTGATATACACCTTGTACAGATCCGTAGAGAGGATGCCCCCTTGGCTGGATGGTGACTGGATCGGACAGGGATTCGTGCCATTTGATCTTAGTCTTGGCTCTGGTATGAAGATCTGAAATAGTTAACCACATGGAGCCTTGGACGCCGGCTAGATACAGCTTTCTGAGAAGAATGGAGTGATTCACCACATCGAACGCAGCTCTGGCATCAAGTAGACCAACATATCCTGGATACTTCGATTTGTTCTCATTGGCCGACTCCTGTAGGATGATTGCACTGTACAAGGGGGAGATGCCCGCCGTGAAGCCACACTGCAAGGGATTTTGCTGTAACATCAGCTGTGGGTTCATCCTGGAACAGATTACGCTTTCAACAACTTTGGTGACTGGAGATGTAACAGTTATACCCCGATAGTTGGCTGCTTGTTCTTTCCTTTTGTCTTGAATATTGGGGCGAGTATCTCAGTCTTCTACTGGAAAGTAACTGTAATCCAGAATGGCATTAACCAACGCTGTAAGGGACGCAAGGACTATGGAGCTGGCAAATCTCATGTGTTCAGCAGTCACACCCGAGCAATCTGGAGCCTTGTTGCGGCCAAGTTTTAAGATGGACTGTTCTATTTCGGCAGTAGGTGGCTTCAGCTTTGAAACGACTGTTGTAGGAAGGGTTTTTTGACGGGGTGGAAATCTGCGTAAAGTGAGAATGCCATCCTTCTAGGATCTGGTCACTGGAGTATATGTGATCACCCACATGAAGGGTGTTAAGATCAACATTCTTAGATTTCCTTTGCTGATGGACTAATTTGAAGAATAACTGTTTGTCGTTGGAGTCTGCCTCCATTAATGTGGCAAGCTTACGGTTTGATCTTTCGGCTGCAGTCTGTCGTTGTGTCCGTCTAAGAGATATCTGGGCATCTCGGCGCTGTTGAGTGGCGGGATACTGAGGATCACGTGGAGAACCAGCACTCTTTCACGTCAAGTGAGCTTTCTTGTTTGCTGCGGCAGCAGTTGCGATCTCCGCTGAGCATAAATGTGAAATTTTCCTCTTCTCCTTGACTGGAGGCTGGCTGCTTGCTTCAAGTGTAGCACTGGTAAGGGATTGGCAGAATTTTAGGTAAACTCTTCCTATATGGTAACGGGAGAGAATCTCCAGATTATAGTCACACAGAGATGCTAAGATGAGATCTTGATATTCTGCTTTGTCGACTTTGTCCCAGACGATTCGGGGGAAGAATTTTTGCGGAATTACATCAGATTTTGGGGCATTGGTCGCATTGTGTGTAGCAGATACGTGAAGAGTTGTGCCAATAGGATGGTGGTCAGAACCGTTAATAAAGATCTTATCGAAACGTTTGACGAGATCTAGAAGATGCTTGGAGTCCTCAGGGAAGATAAAGTAGTCGATGGTAGAATGGTCCCTCCCATTTGTATGCTCAAAAGTAGGGCCGGAGGTTTGATAAGCGAGCCCCAACTCAACTAGAAACAAAAGCAGATCTGTTTTTCTCTTGGAGACACAATCTTTTGTTAGATCACAGTTGAAATCGCTGATCTCGCCTTCACTGGTTGGACTCTCTATTGGCATCCATGTTTCTCCTTGTAGGCACAGTATAACGCCTTAATTCTGGGCAGCGCATGTCAGCAGTACGACTTCTGTTGCCATGGAGATCGGCTTGAGATGAAAAGCCAGCAGAAACTCTTCTATTAGACGGATCCTTCGGAGGTAGACTCAAGAGAATATTCAATTCATTCAGATATATCTGATCTTCTGATAAGGGAGAATAAATCAAGGACTATGTGAGCGGAAATACATCCTATAGTATGTGGTGTGCCTCACGTGAGGCGGATCACGGTTTACACCACTAATGCGCGAAGTAGTATACAAAGCGTAAATTCTGTCACAATAATGATGGTGTGAAGTACCTGGATCCGACGTCACGATGACGTCACTCATGAACATTTGCAGGATACGGTGTGGCCCCTTGTTTTCTTTGTCTTGCGATGTAGAACACGATGGAAGGGGTCTCGATATGAGGTTTTGAATTTTTTTGAAAAGTTACTGTGCGGATGCGCAGTGGGCAAGTAGCCCTGGGGTGAACATTTTGGGGTCTGGGTGGACCACTATTGGTCCAATTAGGTCGTGTGAGTTAACAGTTTGAAGCACTCGTGCAGAACCATCCTACTGAATGAGAATGGAAGTCATATCATGGTGCGCATGCGCAGGCAGGGAATTATGGGAAAAGGGCACTGGGATGGACGTTTGGGGGACTGGGTGGGCCAATATAGGTCCGATTGGGTCATGTGATGTATCAGTTTAAAACAGTCGTGGAGAACCATCCGATTGTATGAGTATGGAATGGAAGTTGTCATTCTGCGCATGCGCAGACAGGGAATTGTGGGAAAATGACACTGGAATGGACGTTTGGGGCCTGGGTGGGCCAATATTGACCTGATTGAGCTGTGGAAGATACCAAAGTGAAGCTCTCGTGAAGTAGCATCCGACTGAATAGGAGATTGGAATGGATCTTTTGAGGTCGAGGTGGACCACTATCAGTCGGATTGGGTCGTGCGGGGTGTAGCACTATATATGACTCATTATGTCCATCATAACCAGCGTTGGTCAGGATGACCGAGTGATCTAAGGCGCCAGTCTTAAATGCTGGTCCCCATATGTGGGGACATGGGTTCGAATCCTACTCCTGACACGCACCTTTTTCGTTATAGTTCGCTATGTTGTAAAACCAGTGTACAACTATAGCACTATATATGAATCATTATGACAATGATAACCAACATTTGTCAGGATAGCCGAGTGGTCTAAGGCGCCAGTCTCAAGATCCATGAAATTGTCTTCCCCGGGTATGGGTATACTGGTCTACACATGCGAGCGTGGGTTCGAATCCCACTTCTGACACGCACCATTTTACTGGTTACAAGAACCCGCCGCGTGAGATGGGCAACGTTCATGGGGGAGAGTCCAACTATGGTGGCTGTTATTGGAAGTCATGTCATTCTGCGCATGCGCAGTAGTAGAAAAAGGACAGTTTCGGAGGTGCGCTGTTTCGAATGGGCTGTATAAGGTGGCCAACGCTCGTGGGAGAGAGTCAGACTGGCTACTTGGTAGTGTGTGTGTGTGTGTGGGTGGGTATGTGGGTGGGGGTGTGTGTATGTGCGTGCCTGGGGAGAGAAAGCAGAAACCTGGTATATTTGCCCTATCATCTTGTGGACAGTTCTACAGTAACGCTTTAACGCCTATGTTAATGCCTTAACGCCCATCTGAACACCTTAACGCCCTATCTTAACACCTTGCTAACACCATAACGTCTAACACCGCTCTAATGGTCAGGGTTAATTTTTGTGTGAGTGAGCGAGTGGTTATATAAGGTCGTTTGTAAACCATTAGCCTCAGTTACCAATATACGAGTTGTCAGAGCATTTCCATCATAGCTCTCTAGATTTGTATCTAATACCGCTTCTGCCGATGCTAGGGGCCGTGTGGTCATATCATCCAAGTTGCCACAGGAACAGGTACAATAAAAGCGTACCTGAGATACAACACATATCACGAATCGTTAGATTCTTGGTATGTGCTTTAGAATAGGTTAACTGGAAGACTAATATGTTGGCACCTCTTCCCACTTCCCTTATATGTGTTTTAATTTTTACCTGTATATGGCGAGATTCTGCTGATGGATGTTTCGTCCCCGAGGCCCGCCCCCTGTACAAACCTTTTGGTCTTTGGCATTTGTGGGAACTTGATGCTGGGTCGACATCGGGCCTTACAGACTAGTCTTTTGTGTTGAATGCCGTCATTTTCATCTGACGACGATACAGCTCACCAATCTTCATTGTACGAGTTGTCACAGCGAAACAGCTCACCAATTACCAATATATGAGTCGTCAGAGCATTTCCATCATAGCTAACTAGATTTGTATCTAATACCGCTTATGTCGGTGCTAGGGGCCGTGTGGTCATATCAACCAAGTTGCCACATGAACAGGTACAATAAAAGCGTACCTGAGATACAACACATATCACAAATCGTTAGATTCTTCGTATGTGCTTTAGAACAGGTTAACCGGAAGACTATACTGTGAAGTCATGTGGCTCTGTCGGTATGTCGGCACCTCTTCCCACTTCCCTTATATGTCTTGTAACCACCCCTTGCGTCTTAACGCCATGATGTAGACAGATGAGAGAACAACAGCAAGGATGACCGGTCAATCATTTCATTATCCCCTCCAGCACACCATACCCACGCTGGGGTAGCCGCGTTGGGAATGTTTACAATTGTCATAGGCCCTTTTCCAATCAAAGCCACCATTTCAGAAAGTTCAATTTTCTGCCATGTTCGCTCCGATCCGTTTGTACTAAGCATCTTCGGGCAGTCCAGGGTACTGGAGCTCCGAGCTCTTACTTCTGCCATTGGTAGGCAGGGAAGGGAGATGGAAGGGCTCCTAGACACTGGGATCAATCTCCATCAGCTCTTCAATTCAGGGCGTCTCGAGAGTGGAGAGGGAGGGAGGGAATCTGGCTTAATGTCACACTCAAGTTTGTTTCACTCATATGGTGACAGTCAGTTTGGTTGGTGGAGGAAGCCGGAGTACCCGGAGAGAACCACCGCCCTTCGGCAAGTAACTGACAAACTTTCACACATGGACCAGCTGGGCTCGAACCCATGCCGGTTCAGTGGTGTGAGGCTAGCGGTCACCAGCGAAGCGCCTTAGACCACTCGGCCACCGAGGGCCCCTCGAGAGTGGCGAGCATGATCCGTGTATGACACTTTGGTGACATCTCAATTGACTGGGATGTTTAAAGACTATATTACATTCTGAACATGTATGCATGGGTACTTCATGGCGTGCACGTGTGTGACGACGAAAACTGTCCAGGCGATGAAAGGGCTTCGAGCAAGTCCTACACGAGAACATCATTGTAGTGTCTACTGAATGGAACATCAACTGTGGACGTCTTTAGGATACGCTTGCTTTTGTGGAGCGTAATGCCTGCCAATGCCTAGCTTAATGCTTCCATGGCCTGGTGTAATAGCTCAGAAGCGCTGATTTTCTAGGTATTCCATGGAAGTGCCACTAATTCATCGAAATGCAGTGACGCCCATCAACGTCCATCATTACGCCTTAACGCCCGTCTCAATGCCCTATCTTTATGCATTAATTCCCGTCCCAATGCCTTAACGCCCTATCCCAAGTCATTTGTTTATTTGTCAAATTCAATGTGGAAAACACCAAGATATCATCTTTCTAAGTTTAAGGCGTTTCAAGATTTCTAGTTGTAATAGTACAAGAGAAAAGAGCAAAGTTAGTCTGAAAGTGAATGTCCGGAGGATCATTCGTCTTCGTTTTGTAGTATTTTTTTTTGCACGTGACATCATTGGGTACTGGAAGCGAAGACAAATGTCTTCGACCCTTTGGCATGAGCTATGAAACATACTTAACATTTTATAATTAGGAACGAATGCTAATTCTGTTCTGTTTACTGGGCTAGTTTGAGATATCTCTTTTAAGATACCATGCTCGAAAATAGCAACATGGTACAATACTTAATACTGAAGGGATCCGCGCAGTAATGTTGAAACTTCGAAAGTGTCTGAATCCTGATTATCTCCCTTGGATCGAAACACGCAGTAGTCTAAAGTTGTCGAGTTGTAACGTTGTGTCACAAGAGTGACGTCCCTTCATGTAGCCAACCCGTCGGCAGACGAAACGGTTCACTGGACTAAGAAAACTGATTTAAAATTTGAAGAAATACATTTTAATTCCGTATTATTTGAACTCCTTGATATGGAAGGTGAAGGTATGGATATTCTCTATAGTCACTCTATAGAATATGTCTCATTGTTTGATCCGCCGACTCGCGTGATGCAACGTCACAACTCGGGAATACCGTATTAATTTTAAGCGTAACTTGGATTTTCGAATCGGACCCCAAAAGACACGGAGATGAACGACATTGAATCCCCACAGACAGGTCAGTACATATCCTATCATGTTCACAGGTCACGCCCCATTCACCCAGACCGGAAGTGACGTCATACGGCAAGGTCACGCTCCATTCACCCAGACCGGAAGTGACGTCATACGGGACTGGTGGCACCCCCTGGCGGAAAAAGGGGAACCAAGAGTTACCTCCCTGGAAAATATGCGCTCTCCCGTGTTTTACCTACTACTGTCCTCTTTCCAAAAAGCCGAACGATTCATCGAGAATGCAGGTACAGCGGAGAGCCGTATATACATCCACGAATCCATCTTTCTTAGCTAAAGTATCTACAAGGATCAGCCGTTAATGCACATCAGGTCCTGGCAGTATGATACGGGGGCTCGCATCTGGCGGCCATTGACCATTGCCGAGACCTTACACCTTACAGCATGGCGTAAACTGCAAACTATCGCCCCAGTGGTGTCGGAAGCCTTAACAGCTGATAAAGCACACTATCTATACGAAGTGTACAAAAGCGCTTACCCAAAGAAATTAAGCCTGGAAATCAGCCGACTCGGCGCCTGCGTGGGATGCACTACACATAATGAGATGAAGCATACCTGTATACGATCCGTACCCACGACCATCTGGGATGAGGCCTTACAGAATACACGGAAAGTCGATGTTGAGCCGGCTTTTCGCTTCCGTATGCGTGAGGATATCCCGGAAATCAACATCAAAAACTTGTTGAGTACCCGCAAACTTTTCGGAGACCCCCATTTTCAGATGGAGCTAAGTAGCTATATGAATTTAAATATTTAAGCTGCATTGAACTTATTGGTGAACTTTCGTGTGTCCTTACTCTTTCATACCGTAATGTTGAAAATGCTAAATTAAAGGTGAATTTACACCGCGGATAGTCATGGACATCTGTCGTTGATGTTATATTGAAGGGGAATAACTGTTGTGTATATATATGTTGTGTTTTCTGTAATGAAAATAAAACTTGCTTTTTATTACAACAATGTGATTTGGTTCTTTTGTATACAGTAGTTAACCAGTTTATGGAAATCGAGACACCACCACCACCACCACGGCAACCACCACCACCACACACTGCTACTACCACCACCACCACCACCACTACTACCACCACCACTACCACCTCCACCACCACCGCCACACACACCATCACAAACACACACTACACCATCACCACCAACACACACACACACAGATAACTCTAGCAGGCAGCCAGCTCGAACAAGTCCCCATCTACATCAAAACCGATTCACGGAGAATGACGTGCGAAAAATATCGCACATGCTCGTTGACCTTCAAAATAGAAAGGGCATCATTGTTGCGTTGACCTTAAAAATTTGCATATGACCTCTGTGACGTCACTTCCGGTTCCGGTCACGTAACCGAAAGTGAACTTTTGACCCCTGTGCACCATTAATATCCGGAATTGTGCGCATGCGCAAGGGTCAACGGTCACTTGCGGTCACGAGACAGGAACCGGAAGTGACGTCCCAGAGCTCATATGCAAATTTGTTGTCAATGCGACCAAAGATGCCCTTTCTATACTACTAGCTTATCAAACTATCAGCAATCGTGCCAACGCTGTTCTGTTCTGGAAATGTTGTTGCACCAAATTGCAACGGTTCTGTGAAGCTTTTGCTTTGGCTGATAGTTCTAGCTGCCATCTCGTGTGTCGAGAGGACCGTAACTATTTCAATGTCCGAGGATGTAAAATGTTGGAAGTAACGGATCTCCATTAATAATAGACTTCATTGAGCACACCATGAGCATTGTACGGCAATAGCTCGTCGGATTTAGGAGAGGAAGGATACTGTACTCACCCTTAGATTGGTATTAATGTGCAGTTGATATAGAGTATTTACTGTGTACACACCTTGGTAACGATTACATAGATAAATAACAAGGGTTGTAACTAGACAGGCATTCTGTGACAAATGACCCGAGACGACGTTCCACGCTAACCAACGTGACAACAAGCAATTATCTGCATGTATTTGAATGCATAAATTAGGCTCCAGAAGCGTTTTATAAAGACGATATCCCGCCAAACTAGAACATAGGAATAATGGAGAATAATTCCCGTGATAATATATCTAAGTTAATAATTGATGAGGATTCCGGCGCTGCAGGCCTATCTTCGTAGATACAGACTACATGGATCGATACGGTAACTAGGTAAATACAACGATTACGGTAATATTCAGTCCATGCGTACCGGCCTAGCAAATGTAACCACGGGGCTTACAGATAAACAACAACAACAACAACAAGGGACACGTACTGCCTACTTTTTAACAATTGATATATGAAATTGGTGTGAAGCGGCTCCCATCGGTCGTTCACTGCTGGCATAATTATAAAGCTCCACATCGGACGGAGTTGGAGCTGTCATAACGATGGGAGACAGTGAGAGACCGAAACCTTGGACCCATTCTTTACTTGAGTTCGAGGTGGAAAAACACTAAAATATTCATAGTATCGTGCCTATTCTATATTCCATTACGCAAATATTAAAGATATGGAAATACCTGGGTGATCTCCAGGCATCGGAATTAATGCATCTGAACGAACAAAGGGTATTGTTAATTTTCATGGAATGAAGCGAGGATATTGTTATCTTTCATTGCGTCATTGGAAACTGCTGACGGCTTATAGAATCCCTTGTACCGTACTGAATTCAAAATAACGACATGTCGGGAGATACAAATGTTGAATATTGAGAGAGACGGAACAAATATTAACACGAGAGATCCTGAAGGATCTTGGCGCCCACCATTGTCCGATAATTGTAAGCTAATGACAAGAGGATCGTTTTGTCCATTGTTACTAAGAACAAACGATTGATTTGTAACTTTGTTTACAGAATTTCGAATCTGAGCGAAAAAGATCGAAAAAGGGACACTGGAAAACACCAAGATATCATCTTTCTAAGTTTAAGGCGTTTCAAGATTTCTAGTTGTAATAGTACAAGAGAAAAGAGCAAAGTTAGTCTGAAAGTGAATGTCCGGAGGATCATTCGTCTTCGTTTTGTAGTATTTTTTTTTGCACGTGACATCATTGGGTACTGGAAGCGAAGACAAATGTCTTCGACCCTTTGGCATGAGCTATGAAACATACTTAACATTTTATAATTAGGAACGAATGCTAATTCTGTTCTGTTTACTGGGCTAGTTTGAGATATCTCTTTTAAGATACCATGCTCGAAAATAGTAACATGGTACAATACTTAATACTGAAGGGATCCGCGCAGTAATGTTGAAACTTCGAAAGTGTCTGAATCCTGATTATCTCCCTTGGATCGAAACACGCAGTAGTCTAAAGTTGTCGAGTTGTAACGTTGTGTCACAAGAGTGACGTCCCTTCATGTAGCCAACCCGTCGGCAGACGAAACGGTTCACTGGACTAAGAAAACTGATTTAAAATTTGAAGAAATACATTTTAATTCCGTATTATTTGAACTCCTTGATATGGAAGGTGAAGGTATGGATATTCTCTATAGTCACTCTATAGAATATGTCTCACTGTTTGATCCGCCGACTCGCGTGATGCAACGTCACAACTCGGGAATACCGTATTAATTTTAAGCGTAACTTGGATTTTCGAATCGGACCCCAAAAGACACGGAGATGAACGACATTGAATCCCCAGACAGGTCAGTACATATCCTATCATGTTCACAGGTCACGCCCCATTCACCCAGACCGGAAGTGACGTCATACGGCAAGGTCACGCTCCATTCACCCAGACCGGAAGTGACGTCATACGGGACTGGTGGCACCCCCTGGCGGAAAAAGGGGAACCAAGAGTTACCTCCCTGGAAAATATGCGCTCTCCCGTGTTTTACCTACTACTCTCCTCTTTCCAAAAAGCCGAACGATTCATCGAGAATGCAGGTACAGCGGAGAGCCGTATATACATCCACGAATCCATCTTTCTTAGCTAAAGTATCTACAAGGATCAGCCGTTAATGCACATCAGGTCCTGGCAGTATGATACGGGGGCTCGCATCTGGCGGCCATTGACCATTGCCGAGACCTTACACCTTACAGCATGGCGTAAACTGCAAACTATCGCCCCAGTGGTGTCGGAAGCCTTAACAGCTGATAAAGCACACTATCTATACGAAGTGTACAAAAGCGCTTACCCAAAGAAATTAAGCCTGGAAATCAGCCGACTCGGCGCCTGCGTGGGATGCACTACACATAATGAGATGAAGCATACCTGTATACGATCCGTACCCACGACCATCTGGGATGAGGCCTTACAGAATACACGGAAAGTCGATGTTGAGCCGGCTTTTCGCTTCCGTATGCGTGAGGATATCCCGGAAATCAACATCAAAAACTTTTTGAGTACCCGCAAACTTTTCGGAGACCCCCATTTTCAGATGGAGCCAAGTAGCTATATGAATTTAAATATTTAAGCTGCATTGAACTTATTGGTGAACTTTCGTGTGTCCTTACTCTTTCATACCGTAATGTTGAAAATGCTAACTTAAAGGTGAATTTACACCGCGGATAGTCATGGACATCTGTCGTTGATGTTATATTGAAGGGGAATAACTGTTGTGTATATATATGTTGTGTTTTCTGTAATGAAAATAAAACCTGTTTTTTATTACAACAATGTGATTTGGTTCTTTTGTATACAGTAGTTAACCAGTTTATGGAAATACAGACACCACCACCACCACCACGGCAACCACCACCACCACCACACACTGCTACTACCACCACCACCACCACCACTACTACCACCACCACTACCACCTCCACCACCACCGCCACACACACCATCACAAACACACACCACACCATCACCACCAACACACACACACACAGATAACTCTACCAGGCAGCCAGCTCGAACAAGTCCCCATCTACATCAAAACCGATTCACGGAGAATGACGTGCGAAAAATATCGCACATGCTCGTTGACCTTCAAAGTAGAAAGGGCATCATTGTTGCGTTGACCTTAAAAAATTGCATAGGACCTCTGTGATGTCACTTCTGGTTCCGGTCACGTAACCGAAAGTGAACTTTTGACCCCTGTGCACCATTAATATCCGGAATTGTGCGCATGCGCAAGGGTCAACGGTCACTTGCGGTCACGAGACAGGAACCGGAAGTGACGTCCCAGAGCTCATATGCAAATTTGTTATGTCAATGCGACCAAAGATGCCCTTTCTATACTACTAGCTTATCAAACTATCAGCAATCGTGCCAATGCTGTTCTGTTCTGGAAATGTTGTTGCACCTAATTGCAACGGTTCTGTGAAGCTTTTGCTTTGGCTGATAGTTCTAGCTGCCATCTCGTGTGTCGAGAGGACCGTAACTATTTCAATGTCCGAGGATGTAAAATGTTGGAAGTAGCGGATCTCCATTAATAATAGACTTCATTGAGCACACCATGAGCATTGTACGGCAATAGCTCGTCGGATTTAGGAGAGGAAGGATACTGTACTCACCCTTAGATTGGTATTAATGTGCAGTTGATATATAGAGTATTTACTGTGTACACACCTTGATAACGATTACATAGATAAATAACAAGGGTTGTTTAACTAGACAGGCATTCTGTGACAAAGGACCCGAGACGACGTTCCACGCTAACCAACGTGACAACAAGCAATTATCTGCATGTATTTGAATGCATAAATTAGGCTCCAGAAGCGTTTTATAAAGACGATATCCCGCCAAACTAGAACATAGGAATAATGGAGAATAATTCCCGTGATAATATATCTAAGTTAATAATTGATGAGGATTCCGGCGCTGCAGGCCTATCTTCGTAGATACAGACTACATGGATCGATACGGTAACTAGGTAAATACAACGATTACGGTAATATTCAGTCCCATGCGTAATGCGTACCGGCCTAGCAAATGTAACCACGGGACTTACAGATAAACAACAACAACAACAACAACAAGGGACACTTACTGCCTACTGTTTAACAATTGATATATGAAATTGGTGTGAAACGGCTCCCATTGGTCGTTCACTGCTGGCATAATTATAAAGCTCCACATCGGACGGAGTTGGAGCTGTCATAACGATGGGAGACAGTGAGAGACCGAAACCTTGGACCCATTCTTTACTCGAGTTCGAGGTGGAAAAACACTAAAATATTCATAGTATCGTGCCTATTCTATATTCCATTACGCAAATATTAAAGATATGGAAATACCTGGGTGATCTCCAGGCATCGGAATTAATGCATCTGAACGAACAAAGGGTATTGTTAATTTTCATGGAATGAAGCGAGGATATTGTTATCTTTCATTGCGTCATTGGAAACTGCTGACGGCCCATAGAATCCCTTGTACCGTACTGAATTCAAAATAACGGCATGTCGTGAGATACAAATGTTGAATATTGAGAGAGACGGAACAAATATTAACACGAGAGATCCTGAAGGATCTTGGCGCCCACCATTGTCCGATAATTGTAAGCTAATGACAAGAGGATCTTTTTGTCCATTGTTACTAAGAACAAACGATTGATTTGTAACTTTGTTTACAGAATTTCGAATCTGAGCGAAAAAGATCGAAAAAGGGACACTGGAAAACACCAAGATATCATCTTTCTAAGTTTAAGGCGTTTCAAGATTTCTAGAAACTGTACTTATGTCAGTTGTAATAGTACAAGAGAAAAGAGCAAAGTTAGTCTGAAAGTGAATGTCCGGAGGATCATTCGTCTTCGTTTTGTAGTATTTTTTTTTGCACGTGTCATCATTGGGTACTGGAAGCGAAGACAAATGTCTTTGACCCTTTGGCATGAGCTATGAAACATACTTAACATTTTATAATTAGGAACGAATGCTAATTCTGTTCTGTTTACTTGACTAGTTTGAGATATCTCTTTTAAGATACCATGCTCGAAAATAGTAACATGGTACAATACTTAATACTGAAGGGATCCGCGCAGTAATGTTGAAACTTCGAAAGTGTCTGAATCCTGATTATCTCCCTTGGATCGAAACACGCAGTAGTCTAAAGTTGTCGAGTTGTAACGTTGTCACAAGAGTGACGTCCCTTCATGTAGCCGACCCGTCGGCAGACGAAACGGTTCACTGGACTAAGAAAACTGATTTAAAATTTGAAGAAATACATTTTAATTCCGTATTATTTGAACTCCTTGATATGGAAGGTGAAGGTATGGATATTCTCTATAGTCACTATATAGAATATGTCTCACTGTTTGATCCGCCGACTCGCGTGATGCAACGTCACAACTCGGGAATACCGTATTAATTTTAAGCGTAACTTGGATTTTCGAATCGGACCAAAAAAGGCATCTTGCACAACTAGGCCCCATTTGGGACCTGTGTACCAAATTTCAGAAAGAATTCATGAAGTAGTTCCTGAGAATTGACGATAACAATGTTTCAAGGGAAAATTCAAGATGGTCACCTGGCGGCCATATCGGATTTTCGAATCGGACCAAAAAAAGGTATCTTGCACAACTGGACCACAAGGGGAACCTGTGTACCAAATTTGAGGAAGATCCATGCAGTACTTCTTGAGAAATCACGATAAAGTTTCATGGGAAATCCAAGATGGGCGCCTGGTGGCCATATTGGATTTTCGAATCGGACCAAAAAAGGTATTTTGCACAACTAGACCCCAAGGGGAACCTATGTACCAAATTTGAGAAAAATCCATGCAGTACTTCCTGAGAAATCACGATAAAGTTTTATGGGGAAATCAAAGATGGCTGCCTGGTGGCTATATTGGATTTTCGAATCGGACCAGAAAAGGTATCTTGCACAACTAGGCCCCAAGGGGAACATGTGTACCAAATTTGAGAAAGATCCATGCTGTAGTTCCTGAGAAATCGCGATAACAAGGTTTCATGGGGAAAACGAATATGGCCGCCTCGTGGCCATATTGGATTTTCGAATCGGACCAGAAAAGGTATCTTGCACAACTAGACCCCAAGGGGAACCTGTGTACCGAATTTGGGAAAGATCCATGTAGTAGTTCCTGGGAAATCGTGATAACAAGGTTTCATGGGGAAATCCAAGATGGCCGCCTTGTGGCCATATTGGATTTTCGAATCGGACCAAAAAAGGTATCTGCACAACTAGACCCCAAGGGGAACCGGTGTACCAAATTTCAGAAAGTACCATGCAGTAGTTCCTGAGAAATCGCGATAACAAGATTTCATGGGGAAATCCAAGATGGCCGCCTTGTGGCCATATTGGATTTTCGAATTGGACCAGAAAAGGTATCTGCACAACTAGACCCCAAGGGGAACCTGTGTACCAAATTTCAGAAAGATCCTATGCAGTAGTTCCTTGAGAAACGCATAACAAGGTTTTCATGGGAAATCCAAGATGGTCGCCAAAATACATTGATTCTGAATCACCAGAAAAGGTATCTGCACAACTAGACCCCAAGGGAACCTGTGTACCAAATTCTGCAAAGATCCGGTGCAGTAGTTCCTGAGAAATCGCTACAAGAATTGTTTACGGACGAACGGAACGACGAAAAGATTGAACAGCCCACCATCTGGTGATGGTGGGCTAAAAATGATTTCTGTGATGATTTGTATCTCGGCCACATTTGTATTGTAGCTGTTCAGGTGGACCCCTTCAGTGGTATGACCACATGACCCGTAGCACTGGTTTTAGATACAAATATTAAAGAGTGATGATTTAACCCTATCTGACGTGGGCTTTTTCAGATCTGTCCAGGACTGGGGAGGGGCCATTTCGCCCTCCCACCCTGATTATTTTTCTTACCTCTTGGGCTTAGGGGGCTGAAACTTACCACACTATACCCTTGGGTCGAGCTCTACCAGAAAATGTAAAAAAATCCAAGATGACCACTTTGATGACATCAGTGACGTCATTTTAAACGAGAGATCCTGAAGGATCTTGGCGCCCACCATTGTCCGATAATTGTAAGCTAATGACTAGAGGATATTTTTGTCCATTGTTACTAAGAACAATCGATTGATTTGTAATTTTGTTTACAGAATTTCGATTCCTGAGCGAAAAAGATCAGAAAAGGGACACTGAAAAACACCAAGATATAATCTAAGTTTCAGGAGTTTCAAGATTTCTAGAAACTGTACTTATGTCGGTTGTTATAATACAAGAGAAATGAGCAAAGTTAGTCTGAAAGTGAATGTGTACGGAGGATCCTTCGCTTTTGTATTTTTTTGTATATTTTTTTTTGCACGTGTCATCATTGGGTACTGGAAGCGAGGACCAACCTCTTTGACACTTTGGCATGAGCTATGAAACATACTTAAGATTTTATAATTAGGAACGAATGCTAATTCTGTTCTGTTTACTGGGCTAGTTTTACCATGCTCGAAAATAGTAGGATGGTACAATACTTAATACTGAAGGGATCCGGTCCGCGCAGTAATGTTGAAACTTCGAAAGTGCCTGAATCCTGATTATCTCCTTTGGATCGAAACATGCAGTAGTCTACAGTTGTCGAGTTGTGACATTGAGTCAAAAGAGTGACGTCCCTTCATGTAGCCGACCCGCCGGCAGACGAAAGGGTGGAGCAGTTCACTTGCTACTGCATGGACTGAAGAAAACTGATTTAAAATTTGAAGAAATACATTTTAATTCCGAATTATTTGAACTCCTTGATATGGAGGTTGAAGGTATGGATATTCTCTATAGTCAGTATACAGAATATGCCCCACCGCTTGATCTGCCGACTCTTGTGATGCAATGATACAACTCGAGAAAACTGTATTAATTTCAAGCGTAACTTGGATTTTCGAATTGGGCCAAAAAGGTATCTTGCACTACTAGGCCCCATGTGGGACCTGTGTATCAAATTTCAGAAATATCCATGAAATATTTCCTGAGAATTCACGATAACAATGTTTCAAGGGGAAATTCAAGATGGCCACTTTGTGGCCATATTAGATTTTCGAATCTGACCGAAAAGGGTATCTTGCACAACCATAAAGGGAACCTGTGTACCAAATTTGAGAAAGATCCATGTAGTACTTCCTGAGAAATCACGATAACAAAGTTGCATGGGAAAATCCAAGATGGCCACCTGTTGGCCATATTGGATTTTCGAAGACCGTAAAAGGTATCTTGCACAACTAGACGACAAGGAGAACCTGTGTACCAAATTTAACAAAGATCCATGCAGTAGTTCCTGAGAAATCAGAATAACAATGTTTCATGGGGTAATCCAAGATGGCCGCCTGATGGACATATTGGATTTTGGAATCGGACCAGAAAAGGTATCTTACACAACTGGACCACAAGGGGAACCTGTGTATCAAATTTGAGGAAGATCCAGGCAGTACTTATTGAGAAATCATGATAACAAAATCTCATGGGGAAGTCTAAGATGGCCGCCTGGTGACCATATTGGATTTTCGATTCGGACCGAAAAAGGCATCTTGCATATCGAGACCCTAAGGTGAACCT
Organism: Hanleya hanleyi; assembly: GCA_036873755.1. Lineage (NCBI taxonomy): Eukaryota > Metazoa > Mollusca > Polyplacophora > Lepidopleurida > Hanleyidae > Hanleya > Hanleya hanleyi. Next base: position 87,880 of record JAVTVY010027905.1, on the reverse strand, counting down.
GTGTACCAAATTTGAGAAAGATCCATGCAGTAGTTCCTGAGAAACGACGATAAAGTTTCATGGGGAAATCCAAGGTGGCTGCCTGGTGGCCATATTGGCTTTTCAATTCGGACTGAAAAAGGTATCTTGCACAGCTAGACCCTAGGGGGAACCTGTGTACCAACTTTGAGAAAGATCCATGCAGTACTTCCTGAGAAATGACGATAAAGTTTCATGGGGAAATCCAAGGTGGCTGCCTGGTGGCCATATTGGATTTTCGAATCGGACCAGAAAAGGTATCTTGCACAACTAGACCCCAAGGGGAACCTGTGTACCAAATTTGAGAAAGACCCATTCAGTAGTTCCTGAGAAATCGTGATAACAGGGTTTCATGGGGAAATCCAAGATGGCTGCCTGGTGGCCATATTGGATTTTCGAATCGGACCAGAAAAGGTATCTTGCACAACTAGACCCGAAAGGGAACCTGTGTAACAAATTTGAGAAAGATCCATGCAGTAGTTCCCGAGAAATCACGATAAGAAGGTTTCATAGAGAAATCCAAGATGGCTGCCTGGTGGCCATATTGGATTTTCAAATCGGACCAAAAAGGGTATCTTGCACAACTAGACCCGAAGGGGAACCTGTGTACCAAATTTGAGAAATATCCATGCAGTAGTTCCTGAGAAATCGCGATAACAAGGTTTCATGGGGAAATCCAAGATGGCTGCCTGGTGGCCATATTGGATTTTCGAATCGGACCAGAAAAGGTATCTTGCACAACTAGACCCCAAGGGGAACCTGTGTACCAAATTTGAGAAATATCCATGCAGTAGTTCCTGAGAAATCGCGATAACAAGGTTTCATGGGGAAATCCAAGATGGCTGCCTGGTGGCCATATTGGATTTTCGAATCGGACCAGAAAAGGTATCTTGCACAACTAGACCCCAAGGGGAACCTGTGTACCAAATTTGAGAAAGATCCATGCAGAAGTTCCTGAGAAATCGCGATAACAAGGTTTCATTGGGGGAAATCCAAGATGGCTGCCTGGTGGCCATATTGGATTTTCGAATCGGACCAAAAAAGGTATCTTGCACAACTAGACCCCAAGGGGAACCTGTGTACCAAATTTGAGAAGGATCCATGAAGTAGTTCCTGAGAAATCGCGATAACAAGGTTTCATGGGGGAAATCCAAGATGGCTGCCTGGTGGCCATATTGGATTTTCGAATCGGACCAAAAAAGGTATCTTGCACAACTAGACCCCAAGGGGAACCTGTGTACCAAATTTGAGAAAGACCCATGCAGTAGTTCCTGAGGAATCGCGATAACAAGGTTTCATGGGGGAAATCCAAGATGGCTGCCTGGTGGCCATATTGGATTTTCGAATCGGACCAAAAAAGGTATCTTGCACAACTAGACCCCAAGGGGAACCTGTGTACCAAGTTTGAGAAAGATCCATAAAGTAGTTCCTGAGAAATCCTGACTGACGGACGGACGGACCACGGACGAAAAGCGATTTGAATAGCCCACCATCTGGTGATGGTGGGCTAAAAACTGCATTTTTGGTCAATTTTCTGTCAGATTTTTTTCTTTTCTCATTTATGCAATTTCTCTACAAAACTGCGTGATAAATTAGTAAATATTAATTAAATAGTAAACGGAAAAGCAGAAATTTTGAAGAAAAATGATGAAATGATTTTTCTGGTACCCCAGGTGGCCGCCATCTTGAATTTACCCATGATCCTCTACTCGTGGGGTTATGCAGGTAGTCTCAAAATGACTCCGCTATGATAACTATACAGTCACAGTCTCAGCTCTCAATTTTTTGTCGTTCCGAAGATAGCACAGAAAGTTTGGTAAGGAGGGGGGGGGGGGTATTTTGCCCCTTCCCAGCCCCCTCCCTTCCAAGGCCTGGTAGGGTTAATAGCCTTATCGGGTCATCTGAGGGAGACTGATGAACTGTGTGGCTGTTAGATTAAAGAAACGGCCTAAACAGTTAAAATATTACTCGACTGCAAGTTTTAAAACGGAACAAATCTGTGAGGCCCAACACTGAACAAGCACTTCATTCTCCGCCTTATAATTACCCACAATCACAATGACTTGTGCAGTGGGTAATCCTCCATGACTAACAAAACTGAAATTTATAAGCTTTCCCTTGATACATATGCCAGGCAATTTTACTGCAGGATTAAAGAACGACTTCATGGTTTGTACGAAGTTGGCGGTTCGAAATTACCCTCCATGACCAATTATTGTAATTTCTAAAACCTAAAACTTAAATTCCCATAAGAACTTCTCTATTTAAAATCAAGCAAAGCTGGTTTTGTGTATTTTTAACTACTCTGTGTTATCAAGCAACTACTGCAAGGTAGATTTTTTTTATGCTGAATTTCCAAAGGAGCAGTAATCCAAGAAAAAAGCTCTCCTAGTTCAGTTTTTTTCAGCTTCTAAAATACTCTAATAGATTATCTCTCATGTAAGTTTCTATTGTTCGAGCCTTCAGATTACTGAAAAGCCCCTAGTTGAGACTAGCGTTGTATCCAGACAGAATATTTTCTCCACTGTCTCATGAAACTTACATGAAAGATGCACCACTTTCACGGACCCTTTCATGTTACTGTATGAATGACCATGACAAAATGGTTTCTTCACCATTCACTTTAATACAAAATCAAGAGTGGATGTGCTCATATCAACTGATTTATATGAATGTAAAACGCAAGGATTAGAACCATGTTACAGGGGATTTCATAATAGTTTACCATTTGTGGCTGATGTGATGTTTACAAAAACGCCATGTTGCTCTGGCAAGTGTGAAGCTGAACAGTTTGGTTGTGTCTGAAGTTCTAAGTTCCATTGGATGATGGGCTTTCAAACAGCCACTCAGCCAATTAGAATCATATAAACACACCAAATGAAATAAACATATTGGAAAAACATCAGATAGGCGGCAGCCCAAAGTTACATGTGATGTTTTGATTTAGTCTAGGCATGTAATTTCTTGTCACTGAAATATATCTTATATCTTGACAAACTGTTATGAAATCCTCTGTAAATTCATCATTCCCTTGACAGAACATGTTGAACCATGTTTTAACATAGGAAAGATTCATTAAGTAAAAGGTAAAGCAGAAGCTGACAATTATGAGCTTCTTGTAAAAGTGCAAGATTGACATCGTAAAATGAAACCATATATACAACTTTCATGTATATTACCATGTATAAATCCATTGACATCATTATTGGAAAACAAAATATTTCTCAATCTTCAAACATCACAGATGTACAAAGCAATAAGCCCAAAAGGGCATTACTGTCTCCATGTTCTTTTTCTATTTTGACTTCTACTACAGTCATGACAGTGAAACCTGTGTAACCCACCCATGCTTGTGACCAGATTTTGGTGTCGGTTATGACAGGGTTCTGGTTTATCGAGAGTCAAAATTCAAAAAAATTTGGTATTGGGACCATGGATAATGCCAGAATTTAGGGTTGGGTTGATTTAATTTAATTCAAAATTGTTAAATCACCAGGTTGTTAGAGCTCACTGTCCTGATATGGGCTTCCATTGACATGGATTTGTCACGGAGAATGCTGCCATGCTGTCTAGACCCTCTGGGCTAATGTGGTCAGGATCATGTGTATGTGTAGTTAATTGGGTTGGAACCCTGGTCCAGAGAACAATCTTGTTCAAAGATTGGGTGAGGTCTGAAACAAGTGGCTATATGTCCTGTATAAAGCAAGCTGGGTAGCTAGCAGGACCCTGCTGTTCAGCCTGTCTGCAAGCACATGTTGCTTTTACTACACAAAATTCCCTGGACAAGGTGCAACTTGGCTCAAAGATCTACATGAGGCAGCATTGTGTGCTCGAGAGTGTAGCTGAAAGGGTTGTCAAAATGTGTTCAGGAGCATATATTACTGATGCTCACATGTTCACCTTTGTGCCCTTTGACAATACGTTGAATTCAGTCTAGATCAAACTTGAACCTTTCAGAATTGTTCTAAAGAAAAAGCCTCTCTATCAATTTGTGTAGGTCAAGGTCAGCTAGCTTATATAATTCCGCTTAAGCCGGTGCTAGCGGCCGTGTTGATACTTCATTGTCTCTACATGAACAGCTCCAATAAAAGCAGGGCTGAGATACTAAGGCCACATACCATAATCTGCCATATTCTCGGGTCTGAATGTGAGGTGCCAAGGAAAGCTTTCCTGTAGAGTCATTTGGTTGCTTTTAAGTCGCCAGACGTCATCAATTTTTCCCACCTCTTGCATATCACTCCAATTGAGAGAACTAGATGACCTCAAAAGGCAGCATTGTGCCAAAGGTTCAGGCTGTAGCTCTCTCTCTCTCTTATCGAGATATCGCATTAACAAACCATGCAATATAGTCCCCCAATGTGGAACAGGGTAAAACATCAGCAAAATAAGAGGCACAAGTTTGCAGCTCATAACATTTCATACTATTAACAACTTCTCACTTTGTTAAGCACATAGGTTTGCATGGAACATATGGAAGTTTAATACAAAGTTTTAATAGTGACTGGAAAATATTCTTAACAACAGTCATGGTTGAGTCGGAATCCAGAACTGGCTCTAAGTCAAAAAAAACGTTATTGTGTAATAATTATACACAGCATATTCCAGTTTTTCTATCACTCACCCTTGCCTGTGATTTGTGCTAAATCAGTTCAGTAGAAAACGAACAGTTGTCAGAGCGACTTCTGCTTAAAACTTTTAAACTGCCATCAATATTATTGGACACATCCAATGTCACTGGTCTGCACAGATTCTTCACTCCCCCCCCATCCTCTCCAGGCCTCCACATAAACTCCTGACAAAGATGCTAAGAACAATGAGAGAAAATAAATTCATTTGATACATGTAGTCCTTTTATCTATCTTCTATTTTTCCCTTTATTTTTCTTCTTCTTCTTCTTGGATTTCTGATGTTGCCCCGGTGCACCCTGTTGAATCTTTAGGGGCCCCACATAATCTGAAATGAGATCAATAACGAAGTTGAAGTTGCATATAGCATATTAAAAGTAATAGCAACCAAGATAACCAATCATAAATGAAGATCTCTCATGGAGAACTGACAGATAGACAGGCCCAAAAGTCAATTAGTTTTTTTGAATGCCAGGAGTTTGAGGTATAGCTGAAATATGATCACTATTTAAAGTCTTATGTTGTGATTATACCATAAACAGAACAATTTTCCTTTTATCAATGTTTGGACCAAGTGACCTCTAAATTAACTTTGACCTCGAAATTGACATTGGCCTCTAAATCAAATTTGACCTAACAATTAATAACTGAAGTGTACTAATCCAAGTCCTGGAACAGCAGATATCACAGTGACAATACAAGTTCAAGAAAGGAAAACCTCAAAATCAATAAGATTCTTCACTAGTCCTGAGTTTGAGAAAAAGTAGGTATTTGATCGTAAATTAATCCACATCCCTGATTGGGTATTATGACATGAACAACACAATTTACCATTTTCTTTTTTTATCTTCGGACCTAACTATTACTAACCTTGTCCTTTGACATCAAAATAAATAGGGTTCTTCTATGCCCCATGGCAAAGTATACCCCCAATTTTTAACCAATTCATAACTTGGATGAGGAGCTTTTCCCTTTTTTGAAGGTTTTCTGGCCTAAATGAAATTGACCTTTGACCTCATAATAAATTTGAGTTCTTCTCTGCCCCACTGGTAAAGTATGAATGAAGATTTGTACCAAATCATAACCTGGAACTGGAGATTTTGCTTTTTTCGGAGCACAAGTTTTGCTCCAAGTGACCTTGACCTTTGACCTCAAAATAAATAGGGTTCATCATTGTCCAATGGAATACACAAAGTTTGACAGCAATCCCTAATATAGAACTGGAGATCTTACACGGACAAAAAAAAGTTAACAGACGGACTGATGAAAAGAAAGCGTGATCGCAATATACGATCTCATCTATTGACCGGCATATAAAAAAGATTTCTCCATGATACTTACCCGGGGGATCGAATGTTGCCGGTATCCGGTGGTTTTTCCAGTGGTATGGCAATAACATAGCTGAGTCTATGGGTATCCATGGGACACTGACCTCGGTCTGACTCTCTGTACAGGTGAACCCAGTGTAACTGAAGTGGAGATCGTACTCTCCCCTGGAAGTGAAAGGTATATTTATCAATTACGGCACCATGTATATTGTATGAAAGAGGCCTCAATATAGCAATATAGCTATAGTACAGAGCAGAAATAAATTAACCTTGAAGGTGATTCCCTCGTGTGCAAATCACGATCAAAATCCTGCTGCGCTAAATGCTGATGCGTCGAGCGGAGAACAAGCGTGTCTTATGTGACTGCACATCAAGTCGCACTAAGGAAAAAATGCTGTTGGGAAAGTCCACTGGTGCACATTCTAATTCATGGAAGGAGCATAAGACACACTTTGATGCGTAGACAAAATCGACAAACAAAATCGGAGTGAAAAACCTTGAAGGACATGTTCGGTATATCGACGATAATTCTAGCACATTTCAGGATTCAGTTTTTAGACAATAATAAAATGTTCCACTTTACGAGGCACAATATAGTAGATGAAAACTCATGTGTTAGGCTTGGTATTAATTCTGTAACTAAAGGCATGAAAGGCATACTTCATGGAATAAAGAAGGCATTATGTAACTCAAGGAGACAAGTTTTGCCCTTATGACAATTCCCCTTCCTCGCCACCAAACTAACCTTTTGTTACCCTGAACATTTTTTCTCAGATGGCAGTAGTTGTCTCCTTTGGTGTGAGAAATTAAGTACTGACCTGTGGATAAACTGAAAATAAACAACCATGGCTGAGAATAATTACGTGGTAAAGTTTTGCCCCCCCCCCCCCAAAAAAAATAAAAATAAATAAACTGATTACTTTCCTCTCTATGGCTGTTCCAGACATGAGGGTGACTCACAAAACCCCTCAGCTTCCTCCAAGAAATTGAGAAATATGCTGAGAAATTGCAACATATTATGGCTATATTTACAAATCACCCAGAATTGTCCTCTTTAGAGAATATCATTAATTCTGCAGATATAATAACAGCTATATTCGAGCATATATCACAAAATCATAGATTATTACCAAAAAAAGGGGCATAACTCTGTAACATAAGAGCCGAGACGAATAATATTTTTCAGGCTTCTAGAATACACATAGCAAAAAAAGTTTCCAAAATTTGGTAGCTGTACTGAACACAGGTCTACAGATATAGCTGGTCACATTCAAGCAAATCCAAGATTGTTACAACCGAAAAGGGGCATAACTCAGTAAAATAAGGGCTGAGGCGACTACTTTTCTGTTGGCTTCTAGAATACAACTATATAAATAAGTTTCCAAAATGTAGTAGCTGTATCAAACACAGTTCTGTAGGTATAGTTGGTTACATTCAAGCATATATCACAAAATCAGAAATTAATATATCTGAAAAGGGGCATAACTCGGTAAAATATTTCTCAGTTCTGTGGTATATGCATAGTGGGTGGTATACATTCATTTAACATTAGGAAGATAGCATAAATGGTAAATGGGTGGTTGGAGTCCAGTTATGATGTCATTTCATCAACTTCTCAACATTGTTATCATGGTCATGTCTGCCATGACACTAGGATGATAAATAAATTTCTAGCTTCACAGGCATCGCCTGAGCCGCCTCGTCATTTTTTTTTTCAGTGCCGCGTCAATCTTTCTTATCACCAACAACAACCATTTTTTTTTTTTTTTTACAAATTTTCTTTTATTCGTTTTTCGTACATTTCTCTGTAAAGTTTTGCAAAAATAATGTTCTTGAAGATAGAGTCAGAGTTGGTTTGTTTTATTTGCAGGAAATAGTAACCTGTTGAAGACTGACTCTTCAAGTAATTCAAAGAACATTCATTGGTTTAAATTCATTCAGACTTACATTTACAGGATAGAGTAGTTAAATATCTGTGTAACCTTACCTTTCCAACTTTGAGAGAACACCGTGTAGCAAATTCAATCCTTGCGCCGGTCTGAAATTCAATGAAATTGTCATTATTATTTAATGGAATAACCACTTATATTCAATGGAGCAACCATGAAACTTTAATGAAATAGAGCCATCAGCTGATATATCCCCCACTGGATTGATAAGAGTGATTCAGTTAACGAGTGAATAGGGTCTAAAGTAGCTTTCAACAATTTTTCAGTCGAAGGGGGGAAGAGCAGTCCAAATACTGCTATTTATAGTGCTGTCCCACCGAAGTATCATGCCATACATAGGCAGACAGGACACACCACCCAGTCACATTTTTGACACCGAGTGAACCAGTAATTGATCTATCCTCTTAATGCTAAGTGTAAGCGAGGAAGCAACAAGTTCCATTTTTCAAGTCTTTGGTACGATCCGGCCAGGGATCAAACCACTTACGGGGTCAAGGCTATAGCCATCAGGCCACTGCATTGCAGTCTGGATTGATGAGATGTCAGATGATACAACATATTCAAAATGTCCATGCCATTAAATTTCAGCAAAACATACAAATGAACATAGAGTACTAGCGACTGTACTTAGTAGGCATAAAAGCAATTTGATTAAAACCAAATCTAAAACACAAGAAGGAAGCCCCAGAGATTGCTCAATTGTATGACTCCCCTCCGCTTTAATCCAACACTGCCCCGTCACTGTTCTGTTCTTTATTTGTTGGTGGAGGCCTAATTTGGATAATCATAAAAATTCTGTTGCAGTCACTTTTTTTGCCATGCCTACGTAATACATATTCCAAGTATCAACTAACAAGTGATAATACGATGTTTCGATGCAAGATGGTCGCCAGGGCTTTCGCCAAATCCGAAAATGTGACCTGGTTATGAGACCTACATTCCTTGGGAGTATATTGTGGTGAAATTATCAAGCGATCAGTGAACTTTGAATTTTGCACCCATTTCACTCTTTTGGGGTCAATTTCATACTTCAGGACCTATGTTGTCTGCTTTGGAATGTAGAATAACATATAATATAGTCATTTTCCTGGTCCAAATCAGTTATGGACTGAGATCCAGCCTGGACAAATAAATATATCTCATTCACTTAGGTTTGATAAACAAAGGGCCATAACTCTTTAAAATATAACCGAAACAGAAAAACTTCATGCTGCACACCTATGGAACACTGACCACATATCATGCAAATTTCATACTTGTCCATACAATATTAACCGAGATCCAATTGACAAAGATTTGAAGAGAAAAGGGCCATAACTCTTGAAAATATACGCGAAATGTGGAGAAACTTCACGCTGCACAACTACAGGGCACTGAACACAAATCCTGCAAATTTCATAATTGTCCATACAATATTAACCAAGATCGTGCCCGGACAAGTCCCAATTCACAAAGATTATAAGAAATAAGGGCCATAACTCTTGAAAATATATGCGAAATGCGGAGAAACTTCACGCTGCACAGCTGCCGGGCACTGACCACATATCCTGAAAATTTCATAATCGTCCATACAATATCAACCGAGATCCAGCCCGGACAAGTCCCAATTCACGGAGATTTCAGGAACGAAGGGCCATAACTCTTGAAAATATAAGCGAAATGTGGAGGAACTTTACGCTGCACAATTGGGGGGCACTGACCACATATTAGGCAAATTTCATACTTGTCCATACAATATTAACCAAGATCCAGCCCGGACAAGTCCCATTCACAGAGATTTCAGGAAAAGGGCCATAACTCTTGAAAATTATACCGGAACTCAGAAAAAACTCTACGCTGCACAACTACGAGGCACTGGCCACATTCCATGCAAGTTTCAATCCTGTCCATCAAATATTAACCGAGATATTGCACGGACAAGAAATTCGGACAGACAGACGGACGAACGGATAGACAGACGGACGGACAAAGCGATCGCTATATGCCCCCCTCTAGTTAGAGGGGGGGGGGGGCATAAAAATGCTCTCCATCTTACATATTGTTGATTTAAGATCTGGTAACAAAGCCCGAGTTTCAGTGTTAAAAAACCTAGCTAAAGGCAGATCCTGTTCACACATCAGGCTGGTCTTACTTCGCAGCAAGGGGGGCAACAGGTGTACGATATATCTGAAACTCATATTGTCATGTATTTTAACTGGTTTCATCAGATCAATATTTTGTTCTCTGGAAACCATGATACTATTTGATTAACATTAATAAAATTTAGATATATCGATTAAATTAAGAAGACATTTTTCCGTTTATAATATCTCAAGGTCAACCCGTCTACCTCATGCAGTTGTGGCCTGAGCTTGACATTTCAACATATATTTCTAAATTGTGGAGAAGCTCTGTGAATGGTCAGTACTCCGAACATGGGAATGAGGGTGCTGATGCCAGATCTATATGGTGACAAGTAAAGATGGGGAGCATTTTCTGTAGATCTGGTTTTAATCAAATTGGGTATAAAAGTGCACAAACTTACAATGCCGCAAACACAAACTTACAATGCCACAAAAACCGAGGGAACAATCCTTGAAGCATCCAACTCCTCCAACATGGTCAACTCGGAGGTGAAGGCATTCACTCTGGCTACAAGGAGAAGTACAGGCTGTGTAACCATGGCAACATTTAAGAATGGCAAGAACTCCGCAGATTACTGATAAGCTGGGTTGTCATTAACAATGAAGTAGAGTCCATTGGGCTACAAAATACACTTGCACATCTGACCGGATTTAATATTGGCTAGCCCACATGGAGAAGACAGGAGTAAATTTTGCTACGGACTTGCAGTATCTATGCATAATTTTTGGTACACAACAATGATAGCTTTCACCTGAAGAAAAAGAACTAGGAGTCTGTTTTAGAAAATAGGTAGAAAATTTATTAGACCAGGAAGTTGACAAAATGGTCAAAAATCACGCAGATAATCTATTATTTATTTATTATTTTAAAGTGATCGTAAACCTTCAAGTAAAGTTTCCATCAAATGAAAGACTATTAATTTTGCGATCAGTGTTGGAAAATATTTATTGTATTTTTACGATTTTATTACACAAAGTAAACTGCAAATAAAGCATGGTATTCTATGGTGGTCTGTTGCAATCATATCTACATGTAGGTCCAGTAACATCACACTGCCTTTAATACATATACGTTGAGTTTCAACGCAGACTCACTGTTCCAATGTGCATATTTCACCAAAATCGGGAAAATTAAATGCAAGATTCAAATTGACTTGACACTTATGAGTTACAATACCATCTCCCCGATTTTGGTGAAACATGCACATTGGAACAGTGAGTCTGTGTTGAAACTCAAAGAATACACACTTTAAGCTTGAGTCAAGCATTGAAAAGTGCATACCAAGTTTGAAATATATGTATTAAGGCAGTGTGACATCACTGGACCTAGATATGATTGCAACAGACCACCATAGAATACCATGCTTTATTTGCAGTTCACTCTGCGTAATAAAATCGTAAAAAATTACAATAAATATTTTCCCGCGCTGTTTCCAACGGTCTTTCACTTGATGGAAACTTTACTTCAGGGTTTACGATCACTTTAATGATTTTAGAGGGTAATCAAATATATAAGAACAGTTGATTTAATTTTTTCCACAGAATTCCATGAGTGTGATTAAATCCCAACAATAGAGGATTTACTTAACACAAAATTGACACTGCCCCAAAACACAGAATGCCACAGTGTACGAAAACACTTCCATCATGAACTGACCTCTCATGAGTGGACAGTTTTGTCGGATGTAGGCAGTGACCCAGTTTCTGATCGCCTCACTCTTCGTCACCTGCTCCATACCAAAGAGAGGCTGGTATTCTAGCTTAGGAGATAGGGCCATGTATGACAGCTGAAACAGACAAAACTATGCAACTTGGTGGAGCGAGAACTAGTTTTCTAGAAATGAAATAATGAGTGCACAAGCGTTCGAGAATGAACCACTCGCATGAACTAGTGGAGACGTCTCAATATTGGTCTCAGAGAACACAGCGAGGCATGACCCGCATTGAGCCCCACCTGCAAAGGTTTAGGGAGGTTTTAGCCCACATGAAGTGCGATTTGGAGTGCCAAAATGAAATATCACACACAAACAAAATTTTCCAGACAGCTTAATTTTTTTCATCTTGTCATATGGTCAAAGTATTTTCCAGGCCCTGGGTCTTAGAATTTTTGAATAACAGCTTAGTGTACTGAAGAAGTGGATTTGTTCAAGATCATCTGCTTCGAGGTGAAAACAGCACCAATTTCTCTCTGCAAACATATTGTCAAGATTTATTATTTCATAGATGTAATACTTTGGACAATTTTATGTTACTAACTTTCCTTGTATCGAGTTCAAGTTAAATTTGTACATGATGAGTGTCTAACCTACATGTTGTAGGTTACATGTATTATGAGTTATGCCGTCATACATTGCTCCATTTAATTCACAATATAAATGTGTTATTTCCAGTGCTATTTGTTTTGACAAAGCTATTGCGGATATTCCATTCCTGGGTCTTTAGGGTGTGGTATTATAAAACATCCATGTACATGGTTATAAACCATTATTTGTGGGTAACAAATTACTTAATATCAGTCTATATGGTTTTAACCATATGGTTGAGTAATTGCACTGTATCTGTACTTTGTGAATCCCCAGATTGATGCGTGTGTTTTAGTTCGGAGACAGAAAATAAATTCAACTGTCACAACTATATGGATGGTTTGATGGGTCACAATGTACGTGGAATGTAAACACATTCATATTGAAACTGTATTTATAGGGACCATAGACCACAGGCAGGCAGACTAATTCCAACATATTTCAAAGTTACAGTTGATTCCCACCTCTGGTTTGGGAGCATACAAAATGATCCGATGTTAATGGAGCTGTGCTAGACCACCTGCCTGAATGCTGTTGACCATCCCTAGGTTAGAAGAAATGGATCTACATAAATCAGCACCGTATTCAACAGAAGTTGACTATCTTTGATTATATCTTGTCTTTGAGACTTCAGAAGTCAAATCATAAGACACCTATCTTATATGGTAAATGAGAACATCTCTGGACCGCGGCCCCTGTGTGAAACTATCTAGCCCACTTACAAGAGTAGGTCGTTTGGTGGCTGAAACTTTTTCAATATGAACTCAATGCCAGAACCATTTTTGGGCAACAACTTACTAAATTGACAGAACCTATATGTCGAGGTAAAGTTTGCTTCACATGTTCATGAAGAGAAAAGGCCACAGTTTTTAAATTGTTTTACACAAATACACCGTCCAGTTCAATTAAATGAAAAAGGATGTCCGTTCGGACATGAATGCCTCCATTGTAGACCCAATTAAAAATATGACTATTCTACATATGAGTTCATCTGTGTTGCAAACCGGCGATTAAGTGATTGGTGAATTGATAACACGATATTGCTGCAATATATAATAATATCTTAATAATCTTGTTATTTTTCATAAGGGAAATGATGAAGTGCAAATGAAGTTCATTTCATAAATATGATGTGTATATCTTCAAAATATGCTTAGCACACCTGTAAATTCCAAGGGTCTTCGGTCAAAGCTGCATGGTTAGCTGATTGTACAAGATTACATACACAGAAATTAATGGGGGAAAACAGCAAAGCCAACTATTGATAAATTTGATAAAAATTAATATTTCATCTCACAAATAGTTGGTGCATATCTTCAGGAGTTCAGCTCAAATTTTATTTTACATTATCATCCAGACAATCAAGTTTTTATCAAATTTAGTTCTGAGAGGAATATATCTCAGTTTACGAAATTGAAATCGATCAAGTATTAGCGAAGCTCGTGTCATTTGAAGATCCCTATAAAGGACATTCTTTCGGAACTCTGACCATATACTCCTACATTGGACCCATGGCACTGAAAAAGGGGACAAAATCGCAAAATAGAGACAAAAATGTAACAATATTGACCATTTTTCATATAATTTCACCAAAACGACACACTTCAAGTCAATTTTTTATGACGATTCCAAAAAATATATTTATTTTTCTCTCGGAATGAAGATAATCCGCTCATTTGCATAAATTTGCATATTACAGATATTCTGAATTCAGATCAAATGGACATTTAGGGGAATCAAAACAGCAAATGACCACCACCATATGTCTTCAGCTACCCAAATTTGAAATATTTGAGATATCTGGCAAAGTATCAGAAGAAGAAATGAAAGTTGCGATAAAAAAAACAAGATGGCTGCCACCTAGATTAAAAGCTGTATATGCCCCATGCCGGGTGGGGATGGGGGGGGGGGGGTGGGGTGTGGTAAAAAAAAAGTAATTATCTTTTCAAATACTCTAGAAAGATGAATTCAAAATGTATACAAGAACTTTCCATATTATCTAAAACCTGCAGTTTTGTTAATAAACGAATTCAAAGTTAAAGGGGAGGTGATAGGAAATAGGAAAGCGTCACAAAATAATTGGAAAAGCAGGATATTGAGTAACGAAAGACATTTTTCCAATTAGTTTCGACCTCAACTGTCTGTCAAAATTTCATGAATCAAAGCGTGATAAACCATTGCGAAGGGTGTTGTAAAATATTTATTGTAATTTTTTACGATTTTATTACAGAGAAAACTGCAAATAAATCATGGTATTCTATGGTGGTCTGTTGCAATCATATCCAGTGACCAGTGACGTCACACTGCCTTAATACATATATTTCAAACTGTGTATGCACTTTCCAATGCTTGATTCAAGCTTAAGGTGTGTATACTTTGAGTTTCAACACAGAGTCAGTGTTCCAATGTGCATGTTTCACCAAAATCGGGGAAATTAAATGCAAGATTCAAATTGACTTGACACTTGATCTCCCAGATTTTGGTGAAACATGCAAATTGGAATACAGAGTCTGTGTTGAAACTCAAAGTATACACACCTGAAGCTTGAATCAAGCATTGGAAAGTGTATACAAAGTTTGAAATAAGTGTGACATCACTGGACCTGACTGCAACAGACCACCATAGAATACCAGCTGGCTTTATTTGCAGTTTACTCTGTGTAATAAAATCGTAAAAAATTACAATGAATATTTTCCCACACTGTTTGCAATGATCTTCAGAGTTTATTTGGGGATACCCTTTCTTGCCTTTTTTGGGGCGCATTTGTATGAATTTGGGCGCATTTGTATGTAAAAAGCATTAAAATTGGCTGTAAAGTTTGGGCACCCATACCCCTTAACAGGTATCAAAATGGCTCTGGATATGGCCCTGATCTTTCATTTGATGAAAACTTTATTTGAGGGTTTACGATCACTTTAAAAGTTTCAGGAATATCCACGCAAATTTTTTATACCTGAATGCTTATAACAAATCGGTTTATTGACGCAAATTGTTTTGAAAATGTTCGAGCTTTACCATCAAGGTTTTTGTGTCTGAAAGGTAACAAAGCTCCTTTATTACATACATGTACAATGTATTATGTATAATAGTCAACGGCTAAGAAATCAATGGGCTTCTTTGGAAGAACATGGACGATTTACAAGTTAGATTCAGCTTTTGAGATGATGTGACCTTGACTTTTAAC
Organism: Hanleya hanleyi; assembly: GCA_036873755.1. NCBI lineage: Eukaryota > Metazoa > Mollusca > Polyplacophora > Lepidopleurida > Hanleyidae > Hanleya > Hanleya hanleyi. Next base: position 72,350 of record JAVTVY010027905.1, on the reverse strand, counting down.
CTATTAAACCCAAACTAAATATACTTAGAACTTGAAATCACACAGGCTGCCAACACAACTGTGAAGTTAAGGATGTCCGCTGGTGGTAAATCAAAGTAATTAACTTTTTTAATAATGTGTGTTGTTGCATTCATAATTGTGTAATATGAGGAAAAACAAAGAAAAAAATATAGGTTGGTGTGCATTTTTTAGCTGTAGGCAACATTAAGTGGACTAACCCATGCTTAATTTGATAACCCAGAAAGCATAGGGAATAGCTCTAGTTTTGAAACATATTCATATAAATAGTATTTAACTTTTTCTTATATTCTAACTGTTTGCAGATAATCACAATGTCGATCAAAATTTAGCAAATTGGATGGATGTTGGTGTGCAAAATTCTTGGCTAGAAGGCTTTTAAAGGAAATCCCCATCTCTTAACCTAGGGAAGGGAGATAACCCAGTAGAAAAACAGGCAAAATGGCTGCCAAAGTCAAAAACCATCAGCGGACATCCTTAATAAAATCTTGAGGGAAATGACCTTTGACCTTGAAATAAATATATTTTCGGTATCACATGGATAACACACTGGTAAAAGTTTCAAGATTATTGATGAATCATATCCTTAAGTTTCAGACAATGTTATGTATCAAGTAGCTATGACCTTGACCTTTGACTTATTGACCTTGATATTAATAGAGTGTCGGCTTTGAAGTGCATTGACTCAACGGTTTGTAAGTAACCCTAAGGGCTGTTCCAGAAAATTGTACATGGGGTGGAAGGAAGACTAGTTTTTCTGACCCCAACTACCCATATATCTTTTATCCTATCTCCCTAATGTTAAATGACTGCATATCACCCATCACAAATATACCGTATACCACACGTAACTGAATAATCTTTCCCATCTCAAGTACTTTTTTTCTAGAACAACCCTAACAAGAATTTGTTACACACACACAGAGAGAGAGAGAGAGAGAGACAGCAATTCTATATCCCCTGATCAGGGTTGAGATGGAGGAAAATAATAGGCTCTTCAGAAATTATATCAGAAACAAATTTGTGAAGTTTTGAGAAGTTTGGTGAATAATTCTGCATGAGAGTGCAGACAAGCTACATTCAGTTTTGGAGAGCAATGACCTTGATCTTTGATCTAAAAATAATTAGGTTTCCTTAACACACCTGTACAGTTTTGAGATGTTTGTTGAACCATGACTCAAGATACAGACTGGACAGTTTCAGGGTGATGCGACCTTGACCTTTGACCTATTGACCTCGATATCGTGAGAGCTATTTGCCCAATATATCTTCAGTGAAAATCTGGGAGTGGATTGACCGAATGCTTTCAAAGTTATCATGCTAACAAAAGTTTATGATGCACATACATAGACATCGATTCTACATTCCCTGACCAGGGTTCAGCAGGCAATAAAATTTCAAAATCCTGTTGATGTGTAGTTTAAATAAAGTTGGGTCATAGTCCATTTAATGATACATGTTTGTGTACCATATATATGGTATAGGGTGATTTCACATCATGTAAGTAACATTTGTAACAGTTACCTTGAAGTTGGCTCACTCAGACATATATGAAGAAACACACCATACAAATATAACCTCAAAAGTATATTGGATTAGTATACTGTGTTCTATACGAGATATGTTACAACTACTATAATTCACTTTATAAGTTCAGAAAGCTTGATTTGTACTCAAGTAACTTTCTGAATTACTTACGTCACAGAGTACAAATCAATAAATGAAATAAGTTGTAAATTGTCCCATACAGAAAGTAAGATACTAGTTGAATATGGTTTAGATTAGGGTGTGTGTGTGTTTTAAATACTTTTTGTGATTAACCACTAATGTCTGTATTACTAATTTCGAAACCGAACATTCATTATTCCCATCATATGTTGTCTGACCCTATGCAATAATCACATATACGGTCTTTTTCGTTCTGGATTCGTCTGGAATTTGAGTTTGAGGCCCTGACCGTCCATTTAGGTCTTGGAATGTGGCGTCTCATGTTCAAATGTAAGCAGTGTCGTGATCTACAATGTCTCCCGTAGAACATTATGTTTTACACTCCCACTAAAATGATTAGTATGTTATTGCAATGAGTAGAACTTATTTTTTGCAATTTCTATACAGACGTAGCTAGCACGCCCTAGGCCGGCGGCTTCAGCCGTATTTGCACGTGACATGTATATAACTAGGCGCTTTGATGATTATGGTATAAAAAACTTGTAACATACAGTAATTTCCCTATTAATTCGCGATGTAGTGATGAAACTCAGCACTCCAAAAATTGGCTACTTTCGAATTATTTGTTGAACTCCAGAAAAACGCGAGTGTTCGAATTAAATGTCGCGCCGACTTTCACGGAAGATCCAAAATGGCGGACCGCTTTGCCGTGGTCGTAGTGATCGTATTTATTACCGTGTATTAACTTTGATATCTCATCATAGTTTCCATAAAAGGCAGTGTATGATGTCAGAATATCTCTTCTACCCTGATAAAGGCGTCTACTTTTATTCGAGGAAGTCAAGCATATTTGTCGAGTGACAAGTTCAGCAAGATCATGCAGATTTTTGAGCTGACGTCCGTAAATTCGCGTCCATAATAACATCGTAAAAGTAGGCCAAAACATTGAACGTATTCCTTCCTTTTTGTTTAGTATTAGCTATGATCTATATTATGAAACCTAACTGACATGGAATTGAAAGAATATTCTGGAAATATAAAACTATACACGTAACACATATTAGAGTATTCCATGTTCGAGTCGTTCAGTATGTCAACGTTGTTATTGTGAACCCTGAAAATGAACCAAAGGCAAATTTGTGTAGGCCTGTATCACGAAGCTTTAGACAGATAAGCGGACTGTCATAGACTTTTTGGTCTTTACTGTGCATGATTTTACACACACCATCCAGGACTTGAATAAATATCCCGGACCTATGAAACGAAATGAATGTAGAATTGACGGCGGATTGTACAAGAGAACCGAGTGTCAGTCGGCAATACAGGTTTCGATTTGTTTGTTTCAAGTATGAGAATATCTATTACGGTACCGGTACTGTAACATTTTACTTAAAGTATGGCGTCGAAGTAGGATATCGTTAAATCCTGGTAGGTTCTCATATCAGAAACTTTACCTATTGCCGTTTAAATGTTTCTCAAATTTGTTTAGAACTAGAGGTTCCGCTTTGACCCTTGAGTTGCCGCTCCGGCATGAAGCCTATGCTGGTTGTTTTTTTAACAAAAACATACGTCTCCCCCATCCTCCCACCCTGCCTTGAATGGGCACATTATTTAAGGGAAAGTGCTATAAAATGAATGCAATAAGTATCTTAAACAAAGCTGCGTATCTAAAAATATTAATTACAAAGAAGCGATACAAGTAGATGAACGGATGGACAGACACCGGACACGGATGCATGCATGCACACATACACCAAAACCTGATCAAATGCGGGGGCTATGCCATTGAAGCTTCCATCCAAGTTTGGTGAAATTCCGTCCAGTAGTTCTCCAGATATCTTGCAGACAAGCCCTGTATATACATGTACAAGTAGATGGACGGACGGACGGACACCGGACATGGATGAATGCAGACACACAAACCAAAACCTAATCAAATGAGGGGGCTATCCCACTGAAGCTTCCATCCAAGTGGGGTGAAATTCCGTCCAGTAGTTCTCAAGATATCTTGCAGACAAGGCCTGTATATACATGTACAAGTAGATGGACGGACGGACAGACACCGGACACGGATGAATGCACGCACATACACCAAAACCTAATCAAATGAGGGGCTATCCCAATGAAGCTTCCATCCAAGTTTGGTGAAATTCCATCCAGTAGTTCTCCAGATATCTTGCAGACAAGCCCTGTATATACATGTGCAAGTAGATGGACGGACGGACGGACACCGGACACGGATGAATGCACGCACATACACCAAAACCTAATCAAATGAGGGGGCTATCCCAATGAAGCTTCCATCCAAGTTTGGTGAAATTCCATCCAGTAGTTCTCAAGATATCTTGCAGACAAGGCAAGGGGACGGACAGACATCCATCCAGACAGACAGACATCCATCCAGACAGACAGACGGACAGACAGACAGACAGACAGACAGCACAAACGCTAGATGTCTCCCCCCAACATAGTTGGGGGAGACATAATTAGAGTAATGGAATGGCGATAGCGATGTTTTGATTCTTAGTGTAAAAATGCGGGGTGTAATTCCAAAGAATTTTTATTGCTGGAATTTCGGTAAGTTCGTGGGTATTCATAAGAAGTATTTTCATTAACAATAAAATATTTAACTAAACGGGAAAGAGGTAAGTCTTTATGATAACTATATTTGAACAAAACAGAGCACATGCAGAGATGATTGTTGTCGGCGCTTCACATCGCAAAATTTGGTGGGGAAAACTGACGTTTGTCAACTGTGTGATTTCCTGTCTATGTTGCGTTAAACGATAGGTTAAAACTTTTTCATTTTAAGTTTATCTAATTATCTAAATAAGCAGGAGTGTTTTGCCTTATGGCCAGTGTCACAACCCCATGCAAGACAATCCCTGGGTTTCAGTTGGTCGACTCTGACGATGAAGACTTTCTTGGATTTTCTGCGGAAGATATTCCCCCCGGAAATGAAGATCGAGTGAGACCAGTTTGTCCGCATCTGAATGTGCCGATTTGAAAACTTGTAGCTTTAATCTCGGATAAATTAAATCCAGTACACAGTGCCTCAGTAAATTACATGTATGATGCTTTTATTTTATGCCGTTTTATGTTATATATGGTTATCGTAGTGCTCCTGTAATAAAATAAAGTGCTGTATTCTCATATATGCATCCATTTTACACTTTTGTATCAAATCGTCACCACTCATTTGAGCCTGTTGCCTGCCGTTCAGTTGTTCGTATTCCACATAAACTGCATCCGATCGTCTTTCTGGTTTGAGATTTGGCCCGACTGTAGCTTTTTCATAATTTATAAATATACACTCAGTAAATATAACCTGTCAGATCCACTTCAGGAAATATACAGAAATCGACATTTCAATTAACCGGTAAATTAGATCATATGTAAGTTGTGATTGTATTCTGATCGGAGAATCATGACGAAAAGCTCAGCAAATGTACAATCCCGTTTCTCAATGGTTTAGTGAAATTAATTCAGCCTTTCAGAGAATCTAGTTGAGGAAAGTTATAAAATATATTCATATGTTCAATATCATGATGATTTTGTCTGTGCAGTACTGAGAACCATATCGTGGATGGATTTATTCCATTTTTCTAAAAAAAAAATCTAAACAACACTAATATCCAAATTATAACCGCGGTGTGCGATTGTCGACTCCAGGTCAGATCGATAGCCGGCTTCATCTGAAAATATATTAGCATAAAATATATTCTATTTAATCACCAACATATAAAAGTTAAAGGGACGATGAAGCACCGTAAACACTTGAACAGAAAAGGAGCGCCATGAAAATTTCCTAAGAGCGTGTCACGTCGACCATCGTTGTCAATGATTTTTATGTTCCGTTCAAACAGAATTCATTCGCACGCAGTTCTGCTTTCTCGGAAAATATTCACCGTGTTTTTCAAATAAAGGAATGCCGGTTGAAAGAAAGATATTTGATATACGAACGCTGGAAACTGAAGAATGATTCAATAGCGGGCCGTGTGCAGACACTCGAATACCGTATATATTTTTCCCGACTGCGGCGAAACGCGATCAAGTTAGGATAAAATTACAGGACTGCGGAGTTAATTGAATCAATTTTTTTCCTCATAGACTGTAAGTAATAGTGATTCAGTCTGATTATATTGTACCATTCCCTGTTGTTTCTCTGCGTTTACAAATAATAGCATACAGTGATATACTTTTCGAGATTCTAGTAACATATTCACTTTACTTTCATCGGCACGAACTCCGTGGCGAAAACGGGAGTGTTCGAATTTATTGTTTCACGGGTATATCGAAAATGCTCCCGTTTTTGTTTTATTAGGATGGACAAAATCACGACAGGGAAAAAATCGACCGTTTTCGAATTAAATTTGGAAGGTGAATTAATAGGGAAATTACCGTATTCACGGTTTTATTTATGGCCGAATGTTTATATATCAGTAAACAGACTGTCAGTGAAAATCACAATTATATGCTATTGCCTTCATATTTATTGTGACCAGTTTAAAATGACACATTCACACTGGAATTTTGATATGTTAATACGCTATCAGTACTAGGTATAACTTCTACCTATTTTGTGATTCATTTCTGTTCTATGTTCAACAGTAACATATTAGCGTTTCCGCGTATAGTCTTGTAAATTATAAAACTATAGCTGAAACCATCCCTTCTTCACCTAAGGAGCCCTAACACGTGTTTGCCTCTAGTGCTTCGGCCCTAACCCTAAGTCCGAACTTCGTATTTGACTCTAAAACTCCGGCCCTAACCCTAAATCAGAAATACGCGTCGGGCTACCTGTATACTAGACTGGCTGTGAGAATTACATTTCTAAGTTATTATACGTGATCAGCATAAATCCATTCCACCTTTCATACTACGTTATGTTACGGAGATTTATCCAACATACAGTACCAATATCCCACAGGTACTTGTGACCTTGTGAACTCAACTGACACTTTGCTGACGTTTGCTCCTACGTCATCAGCACGTGACTTCTGTCGTCTGCTATATCTATTTTCGGCACAAACAGCTGATGGAGTCCAGCCTGACAAGTCAGCATTTATGTTTCTTACTATGGAGATTTCCAGTTGCTATACTTTTTCCACCAACATATGTCAGAATAGTGAATATACTGCTTTCAGTATAAATAAGTGATGTATTTCCTGCTGTCATATTGCGGACAACAAATCGCGATAAGGTGCCAGAATCCCCGATGACTCACCATACAAACATTCTAAATTGTTAGGAGTTTAATGTATACAGATCCCCAGCTATTATTTCGGAATTTCAGACGGTTACCTATTTATCCATTGCTATTGGCGATCGCATCTAACACAAATGAAATAGAATGAGACTCAGAAATTATATTATGCAGTTTACCCCCTGATAAATTTGATTTGTTCGGTTCAATTTATGAACGGTAAAATACTGTATCCCTTTATTTACCCATACATGCATTTTGACATGTTATTTCGGAATCTCAATATACTCTCATTCTTTAGGTTAGGGTGTGTGTGTGTTTTAAATACTTTTTGTGATTAACCACTAACGTCTGTATTACTAATTTCGAAACCGAACATTCATTATTCCCATCATATGTTGTCTGATGCTATGCAATAATCACATATAAGGTCTTTTTCGTTCTGGATTCGTCTGGAATTTGAGTTTGAGGCCCTGACCGTCCATTTAGGTCTTGGAGTGTGGCGTCTCATGTTCAAATGTAAGCAGTGTCGTGATCTACAATGTCTCCCGTAGAACATTATGTTTTACACTCCCACTAAAATGTCCCATATAGAAGGTAAGATACTACTTGGATATGCCTATGAGGTTTTACCTGTATAGTGTCTTTCTTCTTGTCTCAATTAGTGAGTAAACTTTGAGGTATTAAACTGTCACAAATGTTACTTATGTGACGTAAAATCTCCCTATATAAAAAGCTTGGCTACCATTCAATATCAGTGGGCGATAACATCGATGGTGTACAGACCATCTTACCTGGACTTTGGAAACTAGGTCAAGGCCAACATCAATAGAGTCAGGACTAATAAGCAGACTTGCCTCTGTGATGTACATCTAGCTCTAAATCTTCAAGATATCTTACGCTATCGTGTAACTATAATATTTGGCCTTGAAAAAAGGTCAAGGTCATTCACGTTCAATAAGATTCTGGTCTATGAGCATTTGCATCTGTGGTGTGGATTTTGGAACGGAAAGCTCGAATAGTGCTAGAGTTGTGTTAACAGCATTGAATCTGCATTTAACATATTTGTTGATCTTGAGAGAATAGGTCAAGGTCAGTCATCTTAGATATGCCTCCGAACATTAGCCAGATACAGCTATGATCTAAATTTAGAAAGGCTGGGTACAATCCTTCAAGAGATATTGGGTTAACAACATTTGAAAAGCTTATGTTTAATTTGACCTAGAATAATATGGTCATGGTTGGTCATTTTCAATAGGCTTCTGGTTCATTGCCAGCTTCAAATGTGGTAGGAATTTGGGAAACCTGGCTATAATACTTAAAGAGATATCGTGTTCACAGGATGATAGACAGACGAACAGACAGATGGCTGACAATACCCCTTTGGCCGAGGGGTAATTATACTAAATTATTTAAACCCATCAGCCAATCTTAATAATTCTGACAATCAGTCATGACACCATCAGCAATGATACTACAGTTCATACTAACCTGCTGATTAATATCCCGCCGAAAACCATGGCAACTACACCTTATAAGGAGTGGCTTGCCAGCAAAAGACCACAGATGATAGGTTACATTCATATGATCGTTTGGCTGAATAAAATCAGCTGGATTTTCCTTGTGGTGTCCTGGCTGTGGATGAAGAGGTTGTTGTTGAGAGTGACCTTGTCCCTGAGGTTGACTATGGGAGTGATGGAGCTGCCCCAGTGGGGGCTGAGTTTGTCCTTTTTGTGAGTTCTCCTGAAGGTGCTCTGTTTGCCCTTGCTGGATGCCTGGGGTGTGAGTCTGAGCATGGGACTGAGCTAAACGTGAATACAAAAATTCTGTATAAGCTAGGCTATGAAAGTTTCTTATGTTTCAAGCGCACAGTTGTTTCAAAGGTGAACTTCAAATATTTTCAAGAAAATATTAGCAAATTTCTTATCTCTCTTGATGAAGCCATGAATTATGAACATGTTCTGACAAAATTATATATATTACCATAGATCTGTGGCACCATAATTTATAGCTATGTAGAGACTTATGCTAGCAGAGGTGCAAACTTGCCCTGAGCATGCTGAGGGGATCACTATCCTTAAAGAGAGTAGGCCAACATAGCATTACAGGACGTGAGTGGGAGAATAAATCCCTGAACGATGTACAAGCCTGAAAATAAGTAGGCCTGCAAGAGGCTCACAGTGAAAATATAGGAGGGAATTTGCCAAAATGTAGGAGAAATTTTCTTAATAAAATATAGAAAAATATTAGGAAATAAGGGAGTGCATTACAGCTCACTACTACATTGTATGTTCCAAAATTGGTAGTTTTGTGATGTTTAATAAAATAATTCCCACTGAATGCGGTCCTAGTCGAGGTGACTTAGGAGACCCGTTCTGCTGCTTGGTTGAAGGAGAGATGGAAATGTTTTCATATTTGCTGAGTGAAGAGAGGCAAAATGTTTTTTCTCATGCCAAATCGACTCATTCCGTAGCATCGGTGAATGTTTTCATTAGAAAAAGTCAAAATACAGGAAATGTAGGAGGTTTTGAGGAAAATATAGGAAAGATTCGAAAATATAGGAATCACTCAAAAATATAGGAAATATAGGAGGCACTTGCAGGCGTGAATAAGCACCAGACACTTCCTTAATCTAATAATTCCACTGCAAATCAGTCAGATTGGTTTTCTTCATATGCAGATATACGGATATCACGGAATAAACTTTCATGGAATCTTCCATATCCTCCACTGGGGAAGATAGGTTGATGTCCTGTGCCATATTTTCAGTTTTGAAGTACAAAATAATCCTGATAATACATAATGGCTGCGGACCACTGGAGGAGCTGAAATCTTGTCATGCACACCTTCACTGTTGGGGCCGTGTAACATTCTCTCCTGCATCTGTAAGATTGCATCCAAAGGATTGGGTTTGTCCGGGTTGGATGACTGCTGTGCCCTTCGTCGTTTCTTATTGGGCAATATCGCTGTTTGTATATTTGCATTTGGCAGGCTACCTACAATACAAGCAAAATAAAGGATAAGGATATCTGATTCCCATCAAATAATTCAAGAGAATCCAACAGATTTTTAGCAATCTGTATAGAAACACAGGAAGGAAGCAATCAGAGATTGCTCAATTGTATGCCCCCCCTTCCACTTTAATCCGACACTGCCCCGCCATTGTTCTGTTCTTTATTGGTTGGTGGAGGCCTAATTTGGATAATTATAAAAATTCTGTTTCAGTCACTTTTTTGCCATGCCTCACATAATACATATTCCAAATATCAAGCAACAAGTGATAATACGATGCTTCGATGCAAGATGGTCGCCAGGGCTTTCGCCAAATCCGAAAATGTTACCTGGTTATAAGACCTACATTCCTTGGGAGTATATTGTGGTGAAATTATGAAGCGATCAGTGAATTTTGTTCCCAATTCACTGTTTTTGGGGCAATTTCATACTTCAGGACCTATGTTGTCTGCTTTGGAATGTAGAATAACATATAATATAGCCATTTTCCTGGTTCAAATCAGTTATGGACTGAGATCCAGCTTGGACAAATAAATATATCCCATTCACTTAGGTTTAAACAAAGGGCCACAACTCTTGAAAATATAACCGAAAACAGAGAAACTTCACTGACCACATATCATGCGTATTTCATACTTGTTCATACAATATTAACCGAGATCCAGCCCTACAAATCCCAATTCACAAATATTTGAAGAAAAAAGGGCCATAACTCTTGAAAATATAGGCGAAATGTGGAGAAACTTCACGCTGCACAACTACAGGGCACTGATCACATATCCTGCAAATTTCATAATTGTTCATACAATATTCACCGAGATCCAGCCCGGACAAGTTCCAATTCACAAAGATTTGAAGAAAAAAGGGCCATAACTCTTGAAAATATATGCGAAACGCGGAGAAAATTCACGCTGCACAACTACAGGGCACTGACCACACATCCTGCAAATTTCATAATTGTCCATACAATATTAACCGAGATCCAGCCCGGACAAGTCCCAATTCACGGAGAATTCAGGAACAAAGGGCCATAACTCTTGAAAATATAAGCGAAACGTGGAGAAACTTTACGCTGCACAACTGTGGGTCATTGACCACATATCATGCAAATTTCATACTTGTCCATACAATATTAACAAAGATCCAGCCCGGACAAGTCCCATTCACAGAGATTTCAGAAAAAGGGCCATAACTCTTGAAAATTATACCGGAACTCGGAAAAAACTCCACGCTGCACAACTACGAGCCACTCGCCACATTCCAGGCAAGTTTCGATCCTGTCCATCAAATATTAACCGAGATATTGCCCGGACAAGAAATTCGGACGGACAGACGGACGGACGGACAAAGCGATCGCTATATGCCCCCCTCTAGTTAGAGGGGGGGCATAATGATAGCAATGAATTCCCATAGAGTTACATGTAGATTGCAATAATCTGTTTGGATTCTCATAAATTTCAGTGAAAAGCAAGGTCTGAGTACCAGTAAACACATGGAAGTACTCGACACAAAAAATCACACATCAATACTATGCTTATGCTACAAAAATATTTTATAAACCCACAGGAAGTCATTCAATATATTGGTATCATGGCACATACGAGTATTTAATAATTTAACTATTATTCTGACCATCTAGCCTTGATCACTAAACCTCCTAAATTCAATCATGTTTTAATAAACAGACACATTTTATATCATTTATTCAAAATCACAGGCCATGGTACTTATTAATTTGCAAACCTGGAAAGAAATTTGGCAGTCGGCAAAATTAGTCACGTTGGAATTATTACTTTTCACTTACCCAAGTCAGCTGTGTCTGAACTTGGTAATGCCTCTGGGTTACCCATCAAAGCGATGACTGGTACATCCATCATGACTGGTACCTCCATCATCCCCGAGCCCTCTGGGACATCCCCATGTCCGCCATGTCTATGATACTGAGGGCTCAGAGGTATGATCACAGGTTTATGGACATCTGTTTCCATCTCACTCATGTCGCTTGGTTCTTGGATCTCGCTGATTTCCGAGATGTTTAGTCTGATGTTCTCTGGACTTGCTATCCCATGATCCTCTTTGATTCCATCAATTTGGATGCTTGGTTCCATTTCTGCTGAGAAAGTCGATACACAACACATCTGTGAATACCCTGATTTTAAATGTATTATATAATAAAGTGATTAAAGGCAAAGAATCATGCTCACGAAGGTAATGCGCACCAATAAGATCACCTTATAGATTTCTGTTGAATGGCAGCCACATACATTTGAGGGAATGACAAACAACTGATAAGTCAGTCATCACCAATCTACATTCTGTTTAATTTAACTACCTGAGAGATGAACAAATTGTGGGGTACTGCAGCATGGGGGTAGGAAGCCGATTGCGGATGGTTTTATTTTTTTCTTCAATTTTTTCATTCCTTCAATCTGCTTCACAAACTGGTCAGCAGCTTAGAAAACACTATTTGATGCTACAAGATAATTTATTCAGTCGATTTTCATAGAAGTCGATCAAACACTGGCTTGCCGGGAGCTATAATTGTCACCAACTTGTAAGAGTCAGCTTCACCTTTTGGTCGGCAGTTTTAACATACCCATGAGAGTTTGCTGATAGAGTTTTACAAACAGGCTAACGATCCTAAATATACAGAGTTGTAGCCATTCCTTTATCTTCATTCCAGAGCTACAGAGAAATGTTGAACTGTTGGATGGGGAGATATATTTCCTGGCCAAATAGGATTACGTTTTTCTATTTGCGCAAAAAATTTATGACAACGATCATTCATTGGTACCTTCATCTTTCACCATCTCCATATTAATCTCCTCAGCATTACTGTGAAGTTGTCCAGACCTCTTGGGAGGTCGCCCCCGCTTCCGTTGTGGTGGTCTGATCGATTCCTCCTCTACCTCTTCTGTTCTTCGCTGTGCACTTAAAACATATTGAACAACTTTGAAACATGACCAGAATTATGATGAATGTGTCAAAACATGTAAGTGTGGCCATTAGACCGAATAAAATTAATCTCTAGCTTCGCAGGCCCTTCTTTGAAAAAAAATGACGAGGAAGGTATGCTCTTTTTTATCTTTTAATTTTTTTCTCTTTCGTAAAAACCGAATATACCGGTAGTCATCTTTTCTGGCACAGCGATGCATTTGTTTGATTTGATTTGGAAAAAACCAACAATGTTCTTTGAGTTTCTTGAAGAGTTTGCCTTCGACAATACTATTCCTTCAACAACAAAAACAAGACACTCACACAATGCCTAAGAACATTATTTTGTACAAGCGAAAAAAACAAAACATGGCACAAAGAAATGATTTAGTGGTGCCTGTGAAGCTAGAAGTTTCCAAGACTTTTCCAGGTTCATGCAACCATTTTCCAGGACCTTTAACTGAATTTTCCTGGACATTTATAACACCTTTTACCATGTTTCAACAATATACATTAGCATGAAATGAATATGTATTTCAACAAAAACATTTCCTACAGCTAGACCTGACTAAAATTCAAGGACTTCTCCAGGACTCTTTACAAATATCGTCAGAATTCAAGGAATTCCAGCTGCTGGAATTTATTTTGTCAGAAATCAAGATAATCCAGGACCAGTAAGACCCTGTACTTTACTGGAATAATTATTTTCATTTCAGAAGAGAAGAAACCCCAATGTAAATACACCATTTGGGGCAAATACTACAGGGGTTGATCTTCTCATATCAAGGACTTACCCATCAGGAGTGGTCATGGAGTAGTTAAATGTACAAGTCTGATACATAAAGGCATAAATGTAGATCAGTGATATAGGAAACTACAGTGAAACCTGTGTAAACTGACAATGCTTGGGACCAGATTATTTATAGGGTCGGTTTTTAGACGTTTTCGGTTTATTAAGGTTCAACTACTGGGCCCAGGGACCATGGATAATTCTGGTATTTAGAGGTTTGTCGGTTTACAACAGGTGTCGGTATTCACAGGGTTCACCGTGGTAACAATCAAGTCTCCCTGGCGCAAGTTTGACTAACCCAGCTTCCGGCATTGCTGAGGTGTTTGATAGTCGGCCGGATCTTCTCCTGGGTATGGATTCTATTGATACTTCTGTTGAAGTTGGGTGATTCCGGGTCAAACTCTTCCGTCCTCTTTTCTGTGGTGGACAATTATCAGCTTCAGCATCAGTCGAGTCGGATACTTGAGCTAAAATTCTAGGAGATCTCCTCCTGGAAATTTCAGTTCTGGAGCTCGACCGTGACCTTGTCTGAACAGAAAGGTCAGCAAGCTCAGGGTCATCAATAACCAAAGCAGAATCCTCTTCATCAGAGGTGGTACCATCCTGGTTCTCATGTTTCGACAGTTCTTTGTGAAGTGACTCGGTACTCATCCCGCTTGGTCTTCTGGGTTCTCCCTCAAGCCCTGTCGTATAATCTGTTTGAGATTTTAAGGGTGTCGAGGAGAAACAGGGTCTTAATTCTTTGGACATTTCATCAGAACTCTTCTCTGTGGTCATTGGTGTCTTCTTACATGAAGGCTCATCATCAGGAGATGCATCAATTACCAATCTGCCTCCGTCATCCTCGCTGGTTTCTTTTTGAGAACTATCATCGCTTGAGAAAATACTAGCCTTCGGTTTTGTCCCGCTCTTGGCTTTAAAAGATGAGCTCAAATCTGTTTTTGATGTGAGACTTGTTTTGTTAGAGTTGCTGTCTGTTGAAGCCATTCGCAAGCTTCTCCTTCGCTTCGGCACCATATCAGCAGTGCCAGCAGTATCGGCGACATCCTCTACCTTGGTGGCTCTGTCGAAAGTCCTATCACTACTGCCTTCAGTTTCATGATTTTTTCGATGCCCTCTCAAGCTTCTCTGCGAAATCACTAATTCCTCAAAAGCTGCAGCTGATGAGTCTGCTGAAACATTAACATTACAGTTTTCTATATTTTCACTTCCAGGGTTGGAGTCAGTTTTTGCAATAACCACAGCTTTCCGCGGCCTTCCTCGGCCCCTCTTCACTGCAGTTCCAGGTTCAGTCATCATTAGATTCTGTCCTGCTTGGGTCGGATGGGTGACAGCAGCAGTTACTGGTACTTCTATTTTGGCAGAAGCAGGACTAGTTATACTCATTGTTACTGAACAGTCTGCATCATTCCTTGTGACGGAACTTGATAGACCAATCTGCTTGGGTTCAGATTCTGCAGCCCCAGCCCTAAGGTCTGGCTCCAATACATCAGCAGGACATTCCTGGGGTGTGACCAGATCTACTTCCATCATTTGATCTTCAGAGTTCACAGACTTTCTTCTTTTAGCTGAACCAGACACAATCTTTAACAACTTAGAGCTAGATTCTTGGTTCCGAAGACGTGTTTTAGAACCTTCCAGATGACATTCAACTTCCGTCTCGGACAACCACTCTTGAGAAGTGTCAGCCTCTTGTAGTCTATCCACAATACCATCAGCATCGAGGCTATATTCTAACTCTGAAACATCTTGGCTTACTGCAGCACTGTTTTCAGGTTTTACCTGGCATACCTCGAGTTCAGATGGCCAAGAACGATTAAGAGTCGCCTCCAAAAACTTCTCAGGTTCTATATTCGTTTCAGTTTTGAACTTATTTAACTCCTGGACTCTATTTTCAGCAGGCACAAGCTCATGGACTAATGACTGTTCTTGACCTTGTGGCCTTGACATGTCACCTTCTGAAGGCGTACTGATACATGTAATTGGGAGATCACTACTTTCAGGTTTTGTTCTCATAACCGAGTCTGTAGTCACAACTGCCAATTTTCCAAGTTTTGGCAGAATGAAACTATCACTTCTGACTTGCTTTTTTCCGTGTGTTCCACTACTAACAAATGAACTGTGAATATCTTTTATCCTTGATGACGTCCCAAAAGTCTCTAAATCTTCTATAACATCACCTATACCAAAGAGATCATCAGTAGAAGACTTCTGATTACTTGTTGAAGATTTTTTAGAACTGTCCCGATTGGCTGAAATTTCTTTCTTGCTTTGGCCAGCATTTTTAGAAGAGGAATTCTTATTGGTTGCATGTTGTTTGACTGCAGTAGCCTCATTCCTCTTAGCCCCAAATTTTTGTCCCTTTTCAGGATGGGAGATCAACGTTTTTAGTGCTGCTTTGTGAAACATGGCGTTCTTCTGTCTAGTGTTTAGGCATCGACTGACAAATGGCTTGTCCAAGAATACCACTTTATGGATAAACTTCTGTCCATTATCTGAAGAAAACATCACACAATATTAAGTTTTGGTACAACAAAATATGTGCAAGACTAAATACCCACTAGAAACACTACAGTGGGGCAGTGATGTTGCTCTGGCCTTGCTTTTCTTCAAAATTTACGGGCAACCAAACAGATTCTTGCAATCCAATTTTCTAGAATTTCAAAGCCATCATTTCGAGAGAGAGTTATGGGAATCTGTCGGATTACAGGAGGATACATTTCCTTTTTTCGGAAAAAGTCCCCTATGGCAGCCAAATATAACCACCACTGCTAAGGGTTAAACATTTGGTGTTGAAAAGTCAGGGCTTTAGATTACATCCTAGATACAATGTTAAACTAGATATAATGTTGAACGTTGTGCCCAACTTAGGATGTGCAGAAATTAGAAGGCAAAAAAATCTATAAAAAATTATTTTTTTAAAAATATTTTTCTTGCATTGAGGAGTCCTGTTCATGGAGATTCCTCATCAATTAAGCCTCATATTTGACTCAAAGTCTGCCTGTTTTGCCAGAATTCAGGGACTTGGGATGTTTTCACTAATTTGGGTGTATTTCCCGGCCTAAAATATTTTGCCATGCCGAATAGAGGGTGTGCCCAGATTAGCAGATTTAAAGCCCTGGAGGTAATGTCTGTACTTCGGAGTAACAACAACATACCAGACACTTCATACTCCTTAACCATCACAGGCATCTCCCACGTCCTCTCAAACTCTGGCCCATGGTTATCAAGGAGACACTTCAATCCCCCAGATGAGATGACAACATTGCAGCCATATTTCTGTGCAAGAACTTCAGCATTCCAGTCTTGACTGCAAACCTTGAGCAATTTTAATAGAATAAATATGTCATACAAGAAGATCTACAGAAAAATAGATCTCGGTATAATACATATATTTGATCTGCAGGAGTTTAAAGAGCTCTCAGGCAATCTCCCAAGTTCTGCTGCACTGATCATTTACCACTTGCCCTACTCTTGTTATTGTCATATTTGACCAAAAATGATGATTCTGTACCAATCTGAAATGCCTGCTGAATACCTTTTTGCAACTCATATATTTATTGTTAGTATGTATTAAACTCAAGGTAAATTTTCTATTTTTCTACTCCATTTTTCCAGGTAATTATTTGAGAAACACATGAAATTAATGTGGTAGAAATTTCACTCACCTCTTTGTTCCAAATGCATGGTCCATCCACTTTGGGGAGAACAGGAGGCACCCTCTTGCTGACCTTGATGTAGTCCGTTGGTAGATAAGGCCGGGCCCCGCATGTCATATTGGGTAATATAACTTTGGGAATTTGACCCTGAATAGAATGTACAATTCTTGTTTCAGGCCAAGGATATTTATGTAGATATTTTGTCTCTCAAAGGTGTTAATAAAAATAGTACAATCCCACACCATTGTTTTAAAGTGCCTGTGAGCATGGTGAAGTTAGGAATTAACTTAATTTAACCTTATAAAGATGGCCATGAAATAATGCCACCTATGAGTGGACATGGTCGGGACATCATCTCGAGCAAGATATTGCAACAAGTCAGCAGCATAAGGAATAGAGCGAAATGTTCCTTCTAATTCATTGCCCAGAAATGAGGAACAGACTACAGTGTTCATATTCTTGTAATGTCAGCAGTACTACAGAGGAAATACTCACCAGTTCTAGAAAAGCTTTGGAATGCACAAGGGGAGGGAACTGTTTCAGGTCTGGTGATATGGACAGAGGAACAGCGTCTATATTCTGATTATATCTGGGATAGTACAGAGGATATACTCACCCGTTCTAGAAGAACTTTGACATGCACAAGGGGAGAGAACTGTCCCACATCTGGTCGTATGGACAGAAGAACAGTGTCCATATTCTGGGAATGTCTGGGATAGTACAGACGAAAGACTCACCAGTTCTAGAAGAGCTTTGACATGCACAAGGGGAGGAAACTGTCTCAGATCTGGTGGTATGGACAGAGGAACAGTGTCCATATTCTGGTAATGTCTGGGATAGTACAGAGGAAATACTCACCAGTTCTAGAAGAGCTTTGACATGCACAAGGGGAGGAAACTGTCTCAGATCTGGTGGTATGTACAGAGGACCAGTGTCCATATTCTGGTAATGTCTGGGATAGTACAGAGGAAATACTCACCAGTTCTAGAAGAGCTTTGACATGCACAAGGGGAGGAAACTGTCTCAGATCTGGTGGTATGGACAGAGGAACAGTGTCTATATTTTGGTAATGTCTGGGATAGTACAGAGGAAATACTCACCAGTTCTAGAAGAGCTTTGACATGCACAAGGGGAGGAAACTGTCTCAGATCTGGTGGTATGGACAGAGGAACAGTGTCTATATTCTGGTAATATCTGGGATAGTACAGAGGAAATACTCACCAGTTCTAGAAGAGCTTTGACATGCACAAGGGGAGGAAACTGTCTCAGATCTGGTGGTATGGACAGAGGAACAGTGTCTATATTCTGGTAATATCTGGGATACTGCATCACCCGTCTGCACAAGAAGGATACTTTCTCCTAAAAATTAAAAAAAAAAAAAAAAAAAAAATAGTTATAGTGAGAAAATGCAAACACCCTCATTCTAAAGGCCCATTTCCACAGCACGCGTTTTCGCAGCAACAACCACATCCGAAAAATAGCCGTCATGTTATTCAATGGTGTAGTACTCACAGCACGCATCAGTCGCGGCGACATCAGAACCACATTTTTGACGCACGACAAAATTAGAACCAGGGCTATTTCAACGCGTTGTCGCTGAACTATCGATCAATCGGAGGGGATAAAAATCGTTAGCCCGGTTACGTTGAGGAGAATTCCTTCAGTTGAATGGCTGGAATGGCGAGAGTGTCGCTGTCATAACGCGTGCTGTGGAAATGCACCAAACTGCAAAAAGTTGTGGTTTGCAGTTGTGGTTGTCGCGACGCGTGCTGTGGAAATGGGCCTTCAGATGTGTAGGAAATGATCGTATAAAAAACTTCTTTATATGAAATGGCAAGTCACTATCCAGTGCCAATTAAAGTCGAGTCTGCCTTGACGAAGTGTACACCTGATACTTATCTTATACATTGGCTACCATGTACCATGAAAATTACCTGACTAGCCATTTTACACACCAAGAATGAAGCTGTGATATAAGCTAAAATTTCTTGTCCAAACAATCATTTTACCAATATGACTGAAACTGTGGTGTTCGTAAGATGATGACAGAAAACAATCTATATTTTTGGTCAACTCCATGTACCAGAAGTTGCACACATCTGAAGATCAAAGCCATCAAATTATCCGGATTGTTCTTCAGAGTACATTTTAACATACACATGGGAGCCCAGTTTCATACAAGTCGATTTTGCCACCAGCAATCAGTAATCAAGCATCTAATTACGTAGGATAGATCTGCAAGCCCCACACTAGTAAAATTAGTGAGGGGCTAATGGATTTCTCATACTTTGCATGCTTCAACTGCTTCCTATAGGCAATATGGAGAATTATGTGAGCTTAAATATTCCAAAATAAACTTGATCCTCTGTAATACATTGTAGCAACACTGTTCCTCTGTCCAAACTTGCATGCTTCAACTGCATCCTATAGGCAATATGGATAATTATGTGAGCTTAAATCCACCTAAATAAACTTGATCATCTGTAATACACTGTAGCACCGAGGCAGGTACCTTCTCAAGTTATTTCAACTTCTCTCTTCATTCAAATTATATTCCACAATTACTGGCTCTCACAAATTCTGAGTATGAATCTTTTGTCTTTATTTTTGTTTTGTATGTGAGAGGAGGCATCTTTGATAGAAACTTGGGGAACTAGATAAACTTGAGAGAGACTCACTGAATTCAAGTTAGTCTAGTTCTGTTGGGTAGTGGTTTTATCCTCATAATTAAAGCCCTGACCAGTCAGGTGCAAAATCCACTCAAAAACTCCACTCAAATCATCAAATGTGTACGTTTCATGGCAAAAAAATTGACAAAAACTTGAAACCATAATTTATAATTTGGGGGACAAAACTTTTTGAGAATGGTTTCAATCAGAAAAATACTTAATTCTAATGAAATTCTAAATACTGAAATCGCTGAATTTGAGTAAAATATATTTTGCACTTTTATGCATTCCCGGAACCAGCTGAGCAGTCCTTTAGCGGAACAGTTATCCCTTATCTTGCATACAGAACTTTGGTGTGTCATTCCATTATATATACACCATACAGTGCGACATGGGTCCCATGTGCATGATTACCTCCACATATTGCTTGGCCTGGGGGTGGATATAATTGTAACTTTCAGGAGATTCTTCTGCCACTTGTTTGAGATAGGCCATGAACTCATCCTGTTCAGGCGTCACTCTTGCTTGCAATTCCTGTGGATAAAGAAATAAAAATATTTTTGCATATTATAATAGGTTATGTGATAAATTTCAGCAAGAAGTAACAGGATATATAAGACCAAAATGAAATGTGCATTCAGGAAAGAGGGAGATTACAAAATTTGAAAAAGGTTGATGCATGTGTGTTCAAAATGCATGCACCAAACAGTTAACGAAGAGAGAAAAACAAGAAATTTGGTCATCCAGATCTAGGAAAATGTGATTCTTGATCAGGGAGTTCTCATATTTTGACTTATACATGTACCTTGTTGATGGATTTATTTACATACATATTGAACCAACTTTAGGTGCATGTAAATCAAGGCAAATCTTTAGTGTCCCACAAGTCAAATTTATAATTTCTCATGGGGCCATGATACGGTATGTACAAGAATATGGGTGAAACAAAAATGCCAATCTGGAAATTATTTCCTGACGAGTAAGTGTGCAAAATAAATCTAATCCATGTGTAATACTGTGTTTATACTGTTCAAAATCTGTGCTTGCCACTTCCTGTTTGTTGCTACTCAATCAACTGACAGAACTAGCACTTTCCATTTATCATCTAGTCCTATTGTCTCGTCAACCTGTAACCATCTCGGTCATCTATACGCGGTAAGACTGACCCTGGGATCGTGTGTATCCATTTTCAGCCTACTTTCGGCAACTGCAAGAGGGAATTTCCAGAAATCAATACCACGTGACTTCGTCGGGCAATTATCTAAAGTCTACCGACGTAACCCCAACGTAACTCGCCATTTTCGAGTCATGTGATGAACTACTTGTTCAAAATTTCAGATCCACCACACCTCTTGGATGATACGAAAGTTATACATACCTATATATTTTGTAAGCCCAGGCAATATCTGTTTCACAAGTGGTATGAAAACCTGTAATTTATCAGATTTCTCGAGTCTGTTCTCCGCCGGATGAAGGCCGAACAAAATCCGGTAAAGTACCGGATATCGGTTCGCGATAATGGAGACACACGATTCGCAAGCCATCTTACGGATGGCGAAGTGTACGCAAATGATTGTCTCGTTACTTTCTGACTACATTTATTAATTTCACCCTGACCTTGAGGATATTCATCTCGATGAGTTCGTCCTGCGTCGGGTGGATGGGAGGGAAGTTGGTGTATTTGTGGTAGAGCTCGAGATAGCGTCTCTGATCATGGTGAGACAGCCAGGACTTCCTGGGGAAGGGTCGAGTCTGTTGACCATGTGTTACCATGGTTACCTGTACTTTACCAGCCATGTGTACCACATTTGGCCTGCAACATATAATACAATGTCATAGATGTCAGATCTGGGTTACTTTCTGGGTCTAATTGAGTCAATGATATACATGCACAAAGGAAAAATATTCGAAATAATATTTAGATCAATATACCCTATTTCTTCTAATTTTTCGAACAGCATTTTTAGAACTGGAAGCAGAAAAAAATCCATCTTTATGTCAACTGAGGCTAAATACTGTGACATCGATATGTTATTTATCCCAAGAACTGAAAAGATAGCTAGTGCAATTTGTAGAATGTTTGCAGAATTTCTATTCACAGAAGCCTGAAGTTAAGTTTTGTCATCTGAATAATCAGAAAAAAATCGGGTAAATGTGACAATCAGTTGAGCAAAATGGGAAAAACGTCTTTGTTATTTTGCTCATTATTCCATCAATTTGAGATTTTGCCACTACAAATTACTTCAGGAAGAAAAGTGCACAAGAGTATGCTGTTGAAATATGGTGAATAAATGAATAACATAAAAACATATATTTTCCTCAAAAAAAAAATGTACTGATTACTTTAAATGTGTGCATTTCGTTTCAGTGAACTCTCTTATCATGAGCAAATGATAAATATTCCCTTGTGAAGTCATGACATCACACACCTATTGGCTTGGCATTTACCAATGTCATAATATCGCATTGTTGGGGCTTCTTGAAAGTGAAAATACTAAAATGGTCAAGAAGCTGAACTTATCACAGTATCAATACTGGTAACCTTTCAATTCAATCTCAATAGACATGTTCTACCAATAAATCTAATATATTTAATAGCTATAAACTCAACTATAAACCAACAGTGACATTCTGCAGGGGTCGAAAATTTTGAATTTTTGAAAGAGACGGGTAGTAAAATAAAGTACCTGTCTCCAGTGACAGGTGCCCAATAATTTTTTTTTTTTTTTTTTTTTTTCGGTGTTCGAAATATTTCTCTGACAAAATTCATTAAATTAGCGCATGGAGACAAGGTGTTGTTAATTTATTGAAAGCTTGCAACATGTAGCGTTGTCATTAATCTTGAATTACATGTAGCTGACAATTTCAACAATCACATGTTCAGGTAAATCTTAAAGGTGACAGGTAAACATTTTGTTCACCTGTCTCATGTGACAGGTAAATTATTTTTAACATTTCGACCCCTGCATTCTGCTTGTATATAATGGTACTGTAAGCAGCTTTCTTGTCCACATCAATACATTGTCAAAACAGCTCTGGCTTTAATTTGGTTGATGGGTTACATACAGGACTTCACAGCCTGAACTGTGTATTGACAAAAAAATGAATGTTGTGAACATAAGATACATGTTAGATTTCATAATAATATACAATTATTGACTGGTGATGTGGTGGACACGACATAATATTGACCAGGGAAAACCAATATCGACTGAGGCCGAAGGCCGAGGTCGATATTGGTTTTCCCTGGTCAATATTATGTCGTGTCCACCACATCACCAGTCAATAATTATTTTATTATATTATTTATAAATATCGATGATCTGATTGGTTCATAGCTGTACACGTGATATGCGATATTTTGACATCGACGATTAATTAGGAAATCATTACTAATCTAAGCTTATATGTCAATGATAAATTGACTGAATAATTACATTCACCAATATTAACTGCAGAAACAATGATAAAGTGTGAGATGAATGATATATTTATTTGAACATGATATGAAACACATGTACACGTAGGAAATGTTACTCTTCCTATCATACGCAATGGAAATCCAGAGACATGTGGGTAGTATTCCAATAAATATTCTGAGAAACTCCAATTTTGTAAATCACTAATGTATTTGAGAAAAACTGTACTGCTGAAACACATAAATGAAGGCTGTGTTAAACACATTGTTCCAGTCAGCGTCCGTCTCCTTCTGCCCTTAGGAATGAGGATAGTTAGTTTCCAATTTTCACATGGGAAATATCACAGTTGGTTTGCCCAGAGTACATGAAACTTCACAATGAAATGAATAACAACTGTAGAAAATACTGTAAAAAGTATCTGCAACATCACATATCTCAACATAGGACCTTCGAGAGCCTACTTCTGAAAGATTTGGTAATTTATGGTAACATTTGCATTATTTCCTGTAATAATGGGTGCTGGCCACAGACGAGAGCTCTGCTGCTGAGGAACACTGAGGTGATAATTGGTTGATACCGTATTGCCCACACTGGTTGGACGAGACGTATTGGGCATTGCTCGTATCACATCGTCGAAATCGTTGTCAGCATCGAATTCACTCAGCAAATTGTCCACCTGCGAATCGGACAATGGAATGAGATCACAGCTGTTGGCTGTATCCAAGTTGATGTCAGGATCTTCTTCCGCGGTTGTGACATTTTGCACTTCCTTCTTAACGTTACCGGTACCTACAGTTATGTCACTTATAGTATTCGACATTCGCCTCTTGGTGCTGTCATCTGTGTATCCAGTGTAGGTCTTCAGGCTTGTTTCGGCCTTGTGTCCAGTCACGGCCATGATGTGTCGGCTCGGGAACTGGGCGACATCGAGGATGTGAACCGCCGTAGCGCGCAGACTATGATTGGTATAAACTTGTGATAGCTTGGCGTTAACGCTGAGAACCGACATCATTCTACCAAGCTTGTTATGTCCCATCGGTGAACATTCAAAGTAACAGCCGTCTTCAGTTGGCTCCTCGCGTACTCTTTGAAAGAGATATGGACACCTGTGACACAACATCCGCTTGTACTTCACGAATGACCTCACTGGACAGAGGTCATTATCTGAAATTAAAATGAAATACCAGCATTTAGAATGATTGGATGGATGGTGAGAAAAAGACAATATATGATACAAGATACCTGGTCTCATACTAAGATTGAACGGACAACTAACAACTGTAGATAATACATTAATATTTTTAAATTATTTGCATTAATCATGACATGATCAAGAGTAAATTGAAAATACAATAAAATGAATACATGTATGTTCAACAGTTGTTTTAAAAAACTGTTTTTCTTCTATATATTGTAAATACCGGTGAACAAAATTATGTTGTTGGAGTATGTGGTTTATCCATTGGTCATACATGTACGTACAGATAGTTATAAGTTTTGAAATAAATAAGACAGAGATAGAGAGAGAGTTTAAGTTTAACGTAGCGTTTACCAATATTTCAGCTATATTTCGAGGACTGATTTAATTTATTTAGGATTTACCTTTGATCTCATACATTCTGCCCTTTGCAGTGTTGGGGTCACTCTGATGGTTCTTGGTCAGTTCGTCCTTGTCCATGTAAATATACATAGTGCCGTTTGGGTTTGAGGTGCAGGAGAAGTCAGATATCTTTAACTCTCGTAGATTTTCTCTGCCACGCCTGGCCAAATATAGCACGATATCAACGAAGACTTTAGCCTGCAGCGACTGGGGATCAGACAGATCGAACGACCGGTAAAGTTTTTCTAGGTCAGCCTTGTCGACCGGGGGATGGTGATCAATTCCACCCATTCCTTCTCGCTTCAGCTCTTTACACATGGCCTTGAATGACAGCTGTGACGCACGGAAATCCTTGCCGTTGATGAGGTCAACTGATGGGTCTGTGGATTGTAGATGTCGGTTGAGTCCATGCCTAAGCGAAAACAGACTCGTCTTCTTGTACAAGTTTCCCTTTTCCGTTCGAGCTTCGGTGTAAAATTTTGCCAGAAGTTGATCGAGGCGAACCGGGTCCAGGTCTTCAAATGCCGCCGAGAGATTTTTCTCCAGAAGATAGGCCCTCAAAACTCTGACAGCTGTTTCGGTCGCCCTTTGAGTGTTTCGGGAATCTTTCTCCCTCAAAAGGTTTTTCATTTCTGTTTCTGTTAGATCGCCAAAACGTTTGTTTTCACCGGAAGAGTCGCTCGTTGTTGACATCTTGCAGGAAGACGACATGTCCGCTCTCCACAGTGAATGGTTTATGCATTTTGGATTGGCTGAAATTCAGCATGACGTCATGTCTCCATATATGGCTAATGGGCGGTGCCCCCAAAACTTATATCGCATGGACAAGCCATGCGACATAAGAAAATATCACATATCACGTGTACAGCTATGAACCAATCATATCATCCATATTTATAGATTATATAATAATTACATTTATGAATACATCTTTCAGTTGTATGTTATGTCACCATATGTTGACATGAATGCACAATATATCATGGCATTATAAGAGGGATATAACATCCTCGGGTTTACTTTGGAGGAGGGGGGATTTGCCGTAATGTCACAATCAAGATTATTTCACTCATACGGTGACAGCCAGTTTGGTTGTTGGAGGGAACCATCATCCATCGACAAGTAACTGGGAAACTTTCACACAAGCACCAGTGGGGTTCGAACCCATGCCAGTTCAGCGGTGTGAGGCTAGTGGTCACCAGCAAAGCGCCTTAGACCACTCAGCCACCGAGGGTCCCTCAGGTTTGAGGGTTGAATATGCGGTCTGCTTACCCAGCAGGCTTTCCTTGGTGTGGCTGTTGACCACCCAGCTGTAAGGAAGGGGTGCCCTTCCCATGGGCGTGACCAGTAGAGACAGGATACTGCAACTCCAAGGGAACTGCCCTGACATCTTTAATACCAGGTTCATTTTTGGGCTTCGGCGGAGTTCCACCATGAGCGGTGTCGTTGAGGGCAGTTTCCTTCTCACGAAGGAACTGTTTGATATCTACAGGTTCCTCATAGTAACTGTAGCGATCATGGCTCTCCTTCGTGAAAAACACATCCTGACCATTGATTGGTGGAACATTCCTGGAAATATACAAAACGAAAAATCTTGAAACATAACTTGAAACATTTATAGTAGTTACATGTACATTTTTCACTTGAACGTTGAAAATCGTAACGAAGCATGCAGTAAATGTTCTTGAAATAAAGTAAGATCTCTAATGAGCCAGCTTACATAAATTTGAAACGATATTAATTGGTATATTTTCAAGTTAAAGTTGCCAGCTAAGTATATGTGAAGGTCCTTTCTTTATAAAGTTAGATCAGGCCTCGCTTTTTGTCAAAATTGTCACCTTTCTTCCGTTTTAAATTTCATTCATGACGTCACTCCCTTCTGCACGCGCGGGAGCTATTTTTAACTCGACTTTTCAGTTCAGTTCACGCCAAGGACGGTACCAGTTATCGGACACCCATCGCGAACAAGGATTTCAGGTTGAAATACAACCTATTTTCAAGAATTGTGCATGGGAATCGTTAGTGGAAGTTCCGACGTGAAAGAAGATATGATTATTGTTCAATTTATACACGTAATCACTTTGGAGTGACATCGGGGAGACAAGGGGGTAGGTCGAGTTTCACACTCCGCCACAACATGAAGAATTTTGAATTTTAATGAAAACAAAAATGTTAAATTTAAATTTGTAGACTTTCATCGGTACTTATAATTCTATATTTTGCATAGCAATTAGAAATTTGTTCTGACATCTTATTGTGTTGTCATTACGAGCACAACACGTGCGCACAAGATGCGTGTCCGATAATTGGTCTGTCCGATAACTAATCAGACAGCCGTACCGTACCAGTTAAAATTAGTTTATTTTTAAAAGTTCAAGTTTCAAATACCCATCAAACAGTTCTATTTATTATAAAACTTGAGAAATAAAAGAATGGAATTAAAGCTAAAATTTCACCTAATCAAAAATTAATTCACCAAAATGATTAATATATAATAAGAGAATAACCGATACAGTATTCAATATAGCATCACTGGACAGTGTCATGGGCGCTGACAGTTACTGGACAAGAAATAAAGACATTGTCATGTTACTACTAAAAGTTACCAATTTAGCATGCTCATTGCAGTTTCATCAATCTGTCATAAACAAGGCTGCTTGTTATTGATGATAATGCCATGGCAACAAATGCACGGTGATGATAAAAGTGATTACTGGTGAAATAATGAAGATGATGAATGAATTCGGGAACATTCTCAACCACAACGTGTTTCGAACGGCGGGAAACAGAATTACGTCCCTTTCGGCGATCTCATTTTAGCCTTCAGCAAAAGGGTGGTATGATTATGAATCGGTTTTCTAGAAGTTGATATCATTGACATCTGAAACATAAAATGCCCGATCTGCCCAATGTGTCTTAATTTTCCAGAATGTCGAACAGAATATGGGGTTATGAGGATACTTACATGCTCTAGTCGAAATCTTACAATAATTGTAGTGTCCTCTCACCCCTGCCTCTCAAATATAATAATCTCGCGTGTTTCCGGTTAGGAAGGACGCCATTTTTTGATAAAAGACTAACTGAAATTTTTATTCTGGTGAAGTTTAATAAGTTCAGCCTTCAGAGAAAAGAAAATATGAGTGACAAAGAGGTAAGAATGGTTATAAGACATTCTGAGATATATAGGACTCTTTAATTCGTGCATTTAAACAACTGTTACCAGAAACAACGGCAGTTTGTGTGAGGGGGTTGTTGTTGTTGTTGCAACCAATCAACAACAACAACAACACTATTGTGTCTCACCAAATCTATTGAAAAGTGAGTTAAGAGTGGATTTACAGATAAACAACGACAAATTGAAAAGGTTTTGTTCTATTTTTTGAGAATGGAAAATTGTTGTGTTCTGAAACTTATGTCACTGTTGCATTGCAAATATTATAGTATTCATTCAAAATATTATCAAACAACATTCAGGGCAGGGCATGAATTTACCATAAAACTTTACCAGACCATCGGGCTGGTATATTTCATTATACAAAGGTGAAATTCGTGAATTATAACCAGCCAGTCGGGCTGGTTAGCTAGCTTTAGAACTATATTCAACCAGACAAGTTGCCAGGGCTGCCAGGCTTGTGGCAATTTCGAGCCCTGCAGTACTGAGTAGAACTATCAGTTTGAAACATTTTCTGCTTTTGGTGGTCAATCTCTGGGTTAAATTTTCACATCAGCACATTGTTGATAATATAATAATATTTGCATTACACCATTAACATAATTAAGTTTCAGAACACAACAATTTTCAATTCTCCAAAAAATCGAACAAAACGTTCTCCATAGATTTGGTGGGACACACAATAGTTGAACACAGCCGGGTCTAAGCTGGTCATTAGTCAAGAGGTCTGTGGGCCGCCGTGGAAACAAAAGATTGACCGGTAGATCAAGGTCGACCCACAGACCAAGGTATCACGGCGGGCCCCTCATCAACATTTCTGCAACATTCTTTTATGCAGTTCGATTAAAAAACTGTTATAATGGGAGTCTTACATAAAACATCTATCCAATCAGATACTGATATTGTCTATTCCTGTCCGAGGAGCCCCGTGGGACTTCCAGGGATTGACCTGGGATGTCGTTGTGCACATCGCAGGCCATGGTAAGAATAGACCGCAGCTCCTCAGAGAGCTTGTCATAACAGGTGACTGAGGCACCCTTGGGGTTCACGGGTGTGAAAAGGAATAGGATGCCACCCGGGTGTGAAAAGGAATAGGACCCAACTTTGTGATATGACTGAAATATAGTTGAAAGCGACGTTAAATCATATTCACTCGCTCAGTCATGTCTGAGGATTTTGCCTCAGATAACCGATCAACTGATATCACTAGCACTTCTAGTTTATCTTCTGGTCCTATTCCATACTACGGTACTAGTAGTCTCCCTTGCCTTAAAACAACCGACACTATTACTTGAGATCGCTTTCTCTATGAGCTGGTAGAAAATCACTACACTAGTGCGCTTTGGCTGGTGTCTGACTCGTCTAGCAGTGTTTAGGAAGACGGAATTAATTAATAAACTGCGTGCCATTTACCTTCAGTGTTTAACCCTACCTGGCCTGGGGGGCCCAGGCCAGATAGGGTTAAATAAAAGAAGATCTATCAAATGTATTGTTTAGTACACTCGAACACCGATCACTTGAAAAAATAGGCCTCCACCCCTCAAAAAGCATTTTGTAAGAGTTGACTAACTGAGGCACCCGTCAATAACACGAAGTGCAGCATGTGCAGGGAGCATGGACAATGCTGGAAGTTTGTGTTTTTCTTTCCCCAAATAGTTTTTGGGAATTTTATTGCAGGATAGTGACTCGCCATCTCCCTCCAGGGAATCTGCTGTTTCTCTCGCCTCAGAAGAGTCCAAACCTTCTGCATCCAGGCCATCCCATTCGAAGAGATCCCGGTCCTATTCAAGGTCGCCATCTCATTCAAGGTCAAGGTCGAGAGGAAGAAGACACAAGAAGTCCTCATCACACTCCAGGTTTGTATGCTGATATAGTATGACATGTATGGTGAACTAGTGCCTTGCTGAAATGTCATGTATAGTGTGGAAATAATGATAGGCTGCATAATTTTCTCATTCAAACCTTTTGTTCATAAAGTAGCCTATTGAAAAGGAAACTTGCTGAAATCTTAGAGCTCGTTTTCATTTTGCTGTACGTACCATCTGCCACACTCACAAAATCTATTCTGAAGAAATTCTGTTGAAACATGTTTATGCTATGTAACTATCCTATCAAACTAAAATGAAATCTTTGGAAATTACAGGTACTGTATTCACTGATAATTTCATCATAGCTGGATTTCAGAATTTGTTTTGGAATTTTTTTTTATACATTTCTGTTATATTGTGATGGCCTCACAAGGCCTAAATTAAAAAGGTGTTTGTTTGGGGTAACGGACCCTGGTCAGTGAGAATGGGTCGGTCGGTCGAAAATATATTTTATTTTATTTTTTATTTTTTTATTGGTCAGTCAGTTTACTGTCGGTCTCACATTACGATGGGATGGGGTTTTCGGCAAAATATTGGAGCCAGTGTATCTCAAAGCATTGAAATTCTTAACAGTATCTATATGTAATTTGTGCATTTTTATTCTGAAATTTACCAATACCTCGCATGTTATTTTCATAGCGCCTACAATGGCACAACATTGCAAGCCCAACGTCATTCTGCTTTGAAAATAACATGCGATTCTGAACAGATTTTCTACAAATTTCAGTATAAAAATGCACAAATTACATCTAGATACTGTGGGGAATTTCACTTCTCTGAGAATAACATATATTGCCGAAAATCCCATCTCATCGCCATGCG
This sequence comes from Hanleya hanleyi, assembly GCA_036873755.1. Classification (NCBI taxonomy): domain Eukaryota; kingdom Metazoa; phylum Mollusca; class Polyplacophora; order Lepidopleurida; family Hanleyidae; genus Hanleya; species Hanleya hanleyi. Next base: position 41,513 of record JAVTVY010027905.1, on the reverse strand, counting down.
AGACAGACAATAATTCCAAAAAGTAAAAATTTATGAATTAGGTATTCCTCGTAATAATGACAAAAAGAGTACTGCATTTTGGTTTATTACTGCTAAATATATCTGCCCTATAATGCAGCAGGAATTGATCCCAAAATACCATGGCAAGGATGCCTCGAGAACAACTGAGAAGCTAACTTTTCGTTGATGTTGTTGTTGTTTAACTCCTGTCGGATTGACATACCGTTCGCTCCACGCTGCCGTCTTTGCATAGACAGCTACCTCTCTTCCCTCCATATTCCTGGGAATTATAGCCAATAGGTATGACTTCTCTCGACGTAACTCGGTATGAAATCGACAACGGGTGATAAATAATATATTCACGAAAAAGCGTTATCACAGATCACCTGTTACCCCTTCAACCGGTCACTGCCGTTGTTGTCTCGGAATTTTCATGCCTCCTTCCGCGATGGTCGTACATCGATCAGCAAAGAGACAAATGTTTATCCTCGATAACTATACCGTACGGCAAACGTGCTTAACAAGTTCACCCCATTGGCAACCCTAGTTGAATCTTAATCCTTTCTCATTTATTCGGAACAGTGGCCATTTACGGTTCTTTTTCCTGACAAAAACGTAGGTGGGGCCACCATATTTTTCAACCATGCGGTCGTGTCGGGAACCCTCGTGTGACTTTGCTATGTTAAAATTCTTGAGGGCTCCCGATTGCCGCTCAGTCCGGGAAATCAGCGAGACTCTTCCCACGAGTTTTCGAACTGTAAACACTTGATTTTCTTCGACAGATTTAGGGGAACAAAAAAATTCCCCAAAAATAATTCTTAAAATATTTTGAATCGCGGGGATGTTGTTGGGTCGGTCGGGTTACCCCAAACAAACACCTTTTTAATTTAGGCCCAAGCGGCAGGTTATACCTGCAATAATTTCAGACAATAAAGGGCAGGGATTCTGCCAGAAAAAAAATCCGGGTCCGCGAAGCGACCAAGTCTGAGGAAGCGTAGCAACCGAAGAGGGGATAGTCTTAGAGGGGGAGTTTCCGCCTCGGCTACAGAAGATTTTTTATAATTGCCGTTTAAATTGATGGCCTGAGAGAGCGTCTAGAGATGGATTTTATTATAAAGATTAACAGCAGTAACGTCGGTTTAAAGTCTATTTACAATCTTTGCTGCATATGTATTACCGCGATACCGCTCGTGCCCACACACACCCAAGTTGTTTCAGTGACCGATTTATCACTCGTCCAAAATATATCCCAAATCTAAGAAAATTGAGTTCAAATTTTTGTTTATGACCGCTCAAAAATGTACTACTGGAGCGCGCTTCCACTTCCAATACCAAGCAGGAAGTGCGATATCGGGTCATGCGCATAGCTGCCTTATCGTGATATTCTAATAGCCATTGCTATGACTATCTGACTTTGAGGTGCCATGTTGTTGGTGTGAGGACAGGCGAAGATGTTTCTGCATCATCTATTTTAATTTTATTCGCCATGGCAGCATCTATCAAACATGTCAAAGCTAAGGGAGGCATGGTCGAACCGAAGACTTCCTGCAGTATCCAACATTGGACATAAAATAGAAACCGAAGTCGGGAAACAGTACGTGACATTAGTGTTCATTTACTTGTTCATTTATTTGGTGAAAATTCACTTGCTCTCCCAACTGCCTTTAGGCCAACGTCTTTGAGATGAGCGATTTGCTCGCCCCAAGGGATCCAGGGCCTGTTTCATCACTCTTCCAAATTTTCCTCACGACCAGGCCTGTCACTGGTTTCATACGGCTGCATTAATGATATTCACACACAAGGTTAGACGTATTATAGCATGCAACTCCAAATCAAGCCTGGAAATAAGCACCTGTCATAACTACTTGTCACCCCCATTTTGGAAAATGTTCAACTTCTGCACCATGACCGGTTTACATTTGTAAATGGAGATTCAATCTGGAATAGTTCATCATGATCTGCAGGGGTGTTTTAAAATTTGGCAGGTACCTATTTCCAGCCTTGCAAATGCAGATGAACTTGGATATCTGTAATTATTTCTTTTATTTAGATCAAGGAGCCGAAGCAAAAGGCGGCGACGACACCATTCACGATCCAAAAGTCGAGGAAGATATCGAAAGCATCACAGACAGTAAGACTTTTCAAGCCTTTGTATATGCTTCCTGATGTATTGTGTTATTTAGAAGAAAAATGTTGATTTCTACAATCATGATAATTGGCGTCCATTCATCAAGATAATGGTCTATGATATGATCTATATCAAAGTTACAACTTGGTGGATCAGTTGAACTTATAACATTGATTGCCCACCATGCATGCCAGGATTCTGATATGCCTGCAGACCGACTGTACAGATCATCATGATGTCAGGTGAAGGAAAGTAATTAGATGAATCAGAGTAAGTTTTGTCCAAAACAGAACACAAAACTAGGCAATACACAATCGCAATACGGATTTCTCTTTACAGAACTAGGCCATTATATTTCAATACCAAGATGGCATATTGGTATTTGTGCACGTGGCAGATAAGATTGGCGAGAGACAGACTAGAGACAATGTAATCCTATAATTAATTATAGTTCTTTGTTTGGGGTAACAGACCATGGTCAGTGAGATTGGTCTGTCGGTCGGAAAAAGTTTTTATAGTTTTTGTATTTTTTATTGCTAAAAAGTCAGTTTAGTTCCAACTGGCAAAACTTTATAAATCAATTATTCCTCGTAGTTATTGAATAAAGGGTAATCTTTGGTATGACTGCTAAATATATACTTAGCAGAAATTTATCCCCAAATATCGACAAGAATGCCACAAGAACCAAAGAGAAGTGTAATTTTTATACGCCCGCCAAAAGGCGGACGTATTATGTGATGGCAGTTTCCGTCCGTCTGTCCATCCGTCCGTCTGTCTGTCCCTCGTGTCTGGTCTATATCTGGAACAGTTTTCTATCTACAGTTCTAATTTTTGGTGAGTGGATACCCTACGGGGAGACGATGTGTCGAGTACCAAAATGAAGGTCAAGGTCAGAGGTCAAAGGTCACTGTTGCCTAAAATCAGGAAATCATTGATCATTGACAGTTTTCTATCTACAGTTCTAATTTTTGATGAGTGGATGCCCTAGGGGGGAACGATGTGTTGCACACGAAATGTAGGTCGAGGTCAGAGGTCAAAGGTCAGTGTCACGGAAAAATCAGGAAATCATTAAAAATTTCTAATTTTTTGTGAGTGGATTCAATAGGGGGAAACGAGGTGTCGCATACCAAAATATAGGTCAAGGTCGAAGGTCAACGGTCACGGACCCATTTATCAGGAAATTATTAAAAATAACATTTCTTTGTATGAGTAGATACATTAGGGGGACACAATATTTCACATATCAAAATGTAGGTCAAGGTCAAAGGTCAAGGTCTCTGTGACCCCAAAATCATGAAATTGTTAAAAATCATGAGTCCATTGAGAAATTATGGGTAGCCGTTTTGTCATGTACCAAAATTTAGATCCAGGTCAATAGTCAAGATCACTGCGACACCAGAATCAAGGTCAAAGGTCAGTATGACCTAAAAATCAGGAAATCATTATAAAAATTACTAATATTTGGTGAGTGGATTCAAGGTCACTGTGACTCCAGAATCAAGAAATCTTTGAAAATTACTTTGTTTTGTGTCCGTAGATTCATTAGGGGGACATGATGTGTCACATACCAAAATGTAGGTCAAGGCCGAACGTCAAGATCACTGTGACCCCCAAAATCATGAAATTCATAAAAATCATGATTTTTTTGTGTCCTTTGATACATTGACGGAAGAAGTGGCGTGTACCAAAATTTAGGTCAAAGTCAAAGGTCAAGGCAGTCATTCGTTTTTGAGGCGCGCGATCGCTCGCGCGCACCATCGCCCGCCTAATTTCATTTCAAGGCGCGCGATTGATCGCGCACCTAGAGAAGTCCTGCTTCCCAAAACCCAATGCGTATTTTTTTGAAAATATAAGTCGATAATTCATCACGCATTCACGAAACGAAAATAGGAACTCTTCTGTGTTCGGCGGTACATTCCTTGGCTATTTGGGGAAATACAAAATCGTAATTTTGGCAGCGAAGTAGGAGAGTCCGATCGTCCCTTTGATGTGATGTTTGAAGTAGATGTTGAATATGTCGCCAACGACTATTCAGATATATTGTTTTCGAAAGCCCTAATATATATTCATGAATTATCAGTCTGTTCGATAAAACCTAGCGACGAAATCATAGCTGAACCAGTAAGATTATTCCGTACTAAGATCCGAGTAAATTTTTGTTTTACCCGCCGGTGTTAGCAGGCGCCATGTTTTGATTTGCGTGCGTTGCAATGAACTTTTAATACACTGTTGTTTTTAGGTATTCATTTTGCACAAGTTTTGATTTGATCCTATTATCAGACTTGGTATTCCAAAGCAAGTTGTCGTCCATAAAGAATTTCTGAAGAAAATCACTTCATATCCGAGGTTCCGTCTGGAAAATGGTGTATGAAATTAACATAATGATATCGCGGAGCTCTGTAAAGTTTTGCTGCTGTGGAATTTATTTGTCATATAGCACAAAGCATGACTAGACAGACAGTGTAGACAAGGGGGCACATGTCTCCTGTATATAACTTCAGATAATTGCAATTGGGATCTCCATGAATTAAAAAACAACAACATTAAATGAGGACAAAAATGTAAGGGAGAATTTGCAGATTTATTTGCTGGAAATGGCTCAGAATGCATCTCAAGAAATCTAGGACCTCTGAGCTTAAGGGGCCTAGGCGGCCCCTGGACCCCGGCCTGAAGTGCTAGGATAGTAATTTCAGGAGTGCGATCATTCGCCTCACTCATTTTAGGAGTGTGATTTATAGCACTCCTCTGATTTACAGAAACGAAAGACTGCAAGGTAACTGTGACCCCAAAATCAGGAAATCATATTTTCATATATGGCTGTTGAAGACGAGGTCAAGTAATGCGATGTTGCATTCTGTCCATTCATCCATTAACATTTGTTGTCAGGGTACGAATTATAAAATGTTAAGGGCAGCCATTTCAAGGCCACTTTGGCCTTGCTGGCATCTAATTACCTAGAATTTGCAAAGGGGCACCAAGGCAAACAGGGAGGGCATACAAAGCCATTGGCTTGTGCATGGCCTTGGGTGTAATTCACACCCTGGCGCGAATTACACCCAAGGCCATGCACAAGCCAATGGCATGAATTACACCCAAGGCCATGCACAAGCCAATGGCTTTGTATGCCCTCGCTGTTTGCCTTGGTGCCCCATTGCAAATTCTAGGTAATTAGATGCCAGCAAGGCCAAAGTGGCCTTGAAATGGCTGCCCTTAACATTTTATAATTCGTACCCTGTGTTGTCCATGCGATATCTCTAGTTTCAAGGTATGGAATGGTAACAAACTTTGAGTATACCTAATCGCATGGCAAAGAGGAGCCATGCATTTTGAGATTAATTTGTCCAAGGTCACAGTCCTTCAAAACTGAATCAAGTTTAGCTGACCATATGTGTTAGGTTGGAAATTCAGTATGCTCTCCCCTACATGTATATGGCATTCATCCTGTGGAGTTGTCTCCCACATTTGAAACAGCTACATTTTAGTTAAACTGTTGTAAAATAAAAACCATACATTTAGTAATTAACGGGGAGAGGGGTCCTTTATGAACTTCATACCTCTTTATTAACTCAAGAACAAAGGTTTACTTCATCACTTTCTTCTTCCTTCCTGAAAAATTATCTCGTCTGAAAGGAATCCATTTGCAGGAAAACTACTATTTTCTTGTGTTTGACTATTGTCGATTTTAGTGTGGGATATGTGAGCTCTCGGCTCTTGCTTCAAGGTCAACTAGTTATCAAGAGTGAAGCTCGTTTTAGTTTATCATTCAATATAAGATGTTATATATGTTACATTCTCAGAAGCACAAAATTGTAGGCTAGCTACCAATTGGAATCAAGCTTATCAAACAACCTTGAAATTTGGACCAATGTAATTCCAGATACACGGGCGTATATTGAAGCCCCTTGGGCTCTTGTTCGTTGATGTTGTTGTGTAACTCCCGTCAGATTGACATGCCGCCGGCCGGCTCCACGTTGTCATCTTCGCATAGATAGCCACCTCTCTTCCGGGTTCCCTGAATATTTCTGGGGATTACAGCCAATAGGTATGACTTCTCTTCACATAACGTGGTATCGGATGGACAACGAATGGTGAATAAAAATATATTCACAAAAAACGTGATCAAAGATCACCAGCCATGCACTGTCCTAGTCGCTGCCACGATGGTCGTGCATCAGCAAAGAGACAAATAGAACCGAACCATACTGCAAACGTGCTTAAAGTGTTCACCCCATTGGCAACCTTAGTTGAATCTTATTATGTCTCCCCCAACTATGTTGGGGGGAGACATCTAGTGTTTGTGCTGTCTGTCTGTCTGGATGGATGGATGTCTGGATGGATGTCTGTCCGTCCCCTTGCCTTGTCTGCAAGATATCTTGAGAACTACTGGATGGAATTTCACCAAACTTGGATGGAAGCTTCATTGGGATAGCCCCCTCATTTGATTAGGTTTTGGTGTATGTGCGTGCATTCATCCGTGTCCGGTGTCCATCCGTCCGTCCATCTACTTGTACATGTATATACAGGCCTTGTCTGCAAGATATCTTGAGAACTACTGGACGGAATTTCACCCCACTTGGATGGAAGCTTTAGTGGGATAGCCCTCTCATTTGATTAGATTTTGGTGTGTGTGTGTGCATTCATCAGTGTCCGTGTCCGTCCGTCCGTCCATCTACTTGTACATGTATATACAGGCCTTGTCTGCAAGATATCTTGAGAACTACTGGACGGAATTTCACCCCACTTGGATGGAAGCTTTAGTGGGATAGCCCCCTCATTTGATTAGATTTTGGTGTGTGTGCGTGCATTCATCCATGTCCGGTGTCCGTCCGTCCGTCCATCTACTTGTACATGTATATACAGGGCTTGTCTGCAAGATATCTGGAGAACTACTGGACAGAATTTCACCAAACTTGGATGGAAGCTTCATTAGGATAGCCCCCTCATTTGACTAGGTGTTGGTGTGTGTGCATGCGTTCATCCGTGTCCGTCCGTCCGTCCATCTACTTGTACATGTATATACAGGCCTTGTCTGCAAGATATCTTGAGAACTACTGGATGGAATTTCACCAAACTTGGATGGAAGCTTCATTGGGATAGCCCCCTCATTTGATTAGGTTTTGGTGTATGTGGGTGCATTCATCCATGTCCGGTGTCCGTCCGTCCGTCCATCTACTTGTACATGTATATACAGGGCTTGTCTGCAAGATATCTGGAGAACTACTAGATGGAATTTCACCAAACTTGGATAAAAGCTTCATTGGGATAGCCCCCTCATTTGACTAGGTCTTGGTTTGTGTGCATGCGTTCATCCGTGTCCGTCCGTCCGTCCATCTACTTGTACATGTATATACAGGCCTTGTCTGCAAGATATCTTGAGAACTACTGGACGGAATTTCACCACACTTGGATAGAAGCTACAGTGGGATAGCTCCCTCATTTGATTAGGTTTTGGTGTGTGTGCGTGCATTCATCCATGTCCGGTGTCCGTCCGTCCGTCCATCTATGTGTACATGTATATACATGCATGACATGGCTTGTCTGCAAGATATCTGGAGAACTACTGGACAGAATTTTACCAAACTTGGATGGACGCTTCATTAGGATAGCCCCCTCATTTGACTAGGTTTTGGTGTGTGTGCATGCGTTCGTCCGGTGTCTGCCCGTCCGTCCATCTGCTTGTACATGTATATACAGGCTTTGTCTGCAAGATACCTTGAGAACTATTGGATGGAATTTCACCAAACTTGGATGGAAGCTTCATTGGGATAGCCCCCGCATTTGATCAGGTTTTAGTGTATGTGTGCATGCATTCATCCGTGTCCGATGTCCGTCCAACCGTTCATCTACTTGTACATGTATATACAATGAAAATCGCTTCTTTGTAATTAATATTTTTAGATGTGCAGCTTTGTTTAAGATACTTATTGCTACATTCATTTCATAGCACTTTCCCTTAAATTATGTGCCCATTCAAGGCAAGGTGGGAGGTTGGGGGAGACGTATGTTTTTGCTCAAAAAAAACAACCAGCATAGGCTTCATGCCGGAGCGGCAACTCAAGGGTCAAAGCGGAACCTCTAGTTTCTTTCTCGTTTATTCGGCACAGTGCCCCTTTATATGGTTTTCTTTTTCCTGACAAAAAGACAACTGGGCCGCCATTCGACACTCCGGGCATCTATTTTTATCTCCAGCAGAGATCGATTACGGGGTGTCCAGTTTTCGCCATCGTTATTCGTATATCAGGAAATGGAGTAAACAACGTGCTCATCGACACAAAAGTTATGCTTAGATAATTTAAACATTGTGAATAGATGTAAAAACAAGTGCATATTACCGACAATTCCATACTTTCAAGACCGGAAGCTATTTTTTTTCAATGATGCCCCATGTATTGCAAAAATCGGGATTTGGTTTGTGTATTGCAAAATTCGGGGACAAATTACAGAAATCGTCGGATAACGCTGATCCACCTAATTACTTTCCTTCACCTCAGACAGTCCAGTACATAGTGTGCATAACCTAATAAAATACCTCCCCCTTTCCATCCCACCAACCATTCGTCCTCAAGTTGCCCAGCCTCCTCCATGTACATGTACATCCGCACTTCTTGTGTTTAGGGTACATTTTGGAATACATATGACCAGTGTGTGTATTAGTGTAGATATATGTGTTTGACCTGACATTTCCTATGGATTTTTCATGTGTATTTTTTCTCTACTTTGCAGCTCAAGAAGCAGAAGGTATGTGTCTTGCCTAGTGTCTGATTAAAGGAGTACTTACCTTAATTTATATACGTTCCTATTACAAAGGTTAGACTCTGAAAGAAATATAACCAACTATTTTACTTTCGCTCAGGGCGATAACCTAATATTTTTATTACAATTTGTGAAGCCATGTTTCCGCTTTGAGGTTGACGTGGGTGCCGCCATATTGTCTCTGGGATGACGTGACTGATGACGTCGGCATTCAGGACAGCGCAGGGGTTTTTTTAGACAAAAATTTTTCATCTACTCAATTTCAAATATTGTAAAACTCAATTTTTTTGCGCGCCGTTGGCGCGCATATTAATGTCACTAAACTCAATTTTTTTACTTTTTCATCTAAAAATTGATGAAACTCAATTTTTTTGCCTTTTTCATCAAAAAAATGATAAAACTCAATTTTTTTGCCTTTTTCATCGAAAAAATGATACAACTTGCTCTTGTTTTATTTTTATTATTTTACCCCTAAGCCAAGGTCATTGTTTTCATTGAACGACCTCCGTTGAATGGTGATGGAGCACTGCGATCACATACATCTCATGATCTCCCCTCAGCCCCCCCCCCCCTTTGATTTTAGCCCTGCGAATTTTGTAACATGAATTGAACTGACACACCACAGAACCAAGAGTTTGTTTTCCATTATAAGTGCATTGAATTTATAACATTTATTCGCACCTTCCAATATGCCGTTGTGTTTATTTGTCAGTACTTCCAAACTGACTTCATTATGGCAGAACAACAGGTGACTGTCACAGAAGGAGCAATAATGCATTAATTTCGCGGCAGAAATAAAAGCATGATGAACGATTTTAACAGAAGTTGCTCTCAAGCATTCGTGTATTACAATAATTTATTCGTTAGTTTTGGAGTCTTAAACGAAAACTTCTCAATTTACCGTAACAACAAGGCCAGGGCAGAGGTTGCATGTTGCTTGTTTTCCACCACAAAACACAGGGCGAGGCACTTCACTTCGACGTGAGGCAGATATTATACGCGTTCAAACAAAATTCCATCAGATCAAAGAAGTTGAAAAGTATGACAAATATATTTTTTGTAGTTTGTGTTCTTGTTGAGATTTTTCGCTTACGACTGTCAAGCGTGTCCCACGTGTTGAGCTGAAGAAAATGGCACTGAATTGCCTCCCTGATCATAAGATTTAATAACGTAAAACGTATCGGATGATATTACGACATTGAAGGGGCGCTGCAGTCAACGTCAAGAAAAATAATCTCCGCGAAAGCTTGAGTGGGTTTCATTTTCACTGGATATCCCAGACGAGACGCAGTGTCTGTGGCTAAACAAACATACGAAAAAACCGGGAAGTGGCAGAGATGACATGAAGAGTGGCTCTCCTACGGACATTTATTGGCATAGAGACGAAGGTGACACGAACAACAACAACAACCTTGTGTTGTGAACTTTCGGTTCCGATAACTTTCCCGTGATCAGGGCATTTTTGTTCGGCCCGGTCTTACATAAACTCAATCTTTTATGAAAAAACTCAATTTTTTTCCGCGCCTATGGCGCGCACTTCCCCAAAAAACCCAGAAAAATGAATTTCTAGCCCAAAACTCAATTTTGAAAAAATCGCAAAAACTCAATTCAAATTCGTTTTCATCGGGAATACCACGATGAAAAACTGTCTAGAAAAACCCCTGCAGCGTCACGGCTAACGCTCGATCCAGGGATGTTTCCAACTACGGACATTTGAATTACTCTGGGTCCGAGTTTTGATTCGAGAAAAAAAACTGTCGCGGCAAATCCCACGAGGGTAACTCTTAAAAGGAAATTGGTTTAAAGTAGCTCCGCCAACGAAAAAAAAAATTCTTTCCCAAGTTTTTCAACTGAGACTTGCCCTATTCAGTTTGGACAAAATTTGAAACTGAGCGATAAACTGAAAGAGCATTGTCCAGTGATTTGAGTTGAATGACGATGCTTCTAAGTTCGTTAACATTTTCAAGATTACACTTGAACTGTTAAAATCAACTAGAGCATCAGTGAATTTGCTGAATTCCTTCTCCTGCGATTTATTATCGGCATAACCAGCACGATCAACCTTAAATCTCCATGACGTTGTGACATTTTTAGATGAGTATACACTCACGTCTGCTCATCTAAAAACGTCGCGAAGTGGTGCAATGGCGGCGCCCAGTGCACGCCGTGGCGAACAACAAATATTCAATATTTCTTTTATCTCACATTCTATCAATATAAGTTTTGTATAATAAGGTTTGGAATACGATTGCTGATAAATAGTCACACTCAAAAAATAAGGTAAGTACTCCTTTAAACATGTTAAATAGTCCTCGGAGAAGTCTGAGAGAAGTCATTATTGATCATCAGATGACAGTATTCAAATCTCAGTATATGTCAACTGAGTAGAAACCCTGATAAAACAGTTCTGGGTCCTCACCTTCATGCTCAAGTTGACTTTTCCATTCACACTTCCAATTAGCCTTGATAGATCAGCCAAAAAGCTCTGTTCAAAAGAATTTATTAATAGAAAGGAATCTGTTTGAATTTCGAAATGTGGCATATGAGTTGGTTAAGGCCACTCCTCGAAGGGGAGAGGGCCTTCTTGGAATGGGTTTAGTATATGGGTCAGTCGTGCTTGGTTTCCAAGAATTTATGAGAAAACGAAGCAGAATTCTGAGTTCAAACCCCTGGATAAAATGTTGAGGAGGTTTAGATCTAGCTTGGGATTGAATATGGGCTGTCTCAGATGAACGGAAGTGTGTCTTTCAAGCTCAAATTGTTCATCTAAACTTCGCTTTGAAAAAAGGCATCTAACAACAACAACTGCGCGGAAACGTCTGCGCATACTGCCCGTTTTACGAGAAAAGAAATTAACCCTTTCGTACTTATACTGGTCAAAACCGTACATACCCATAACGGCCGAAATCGGCCGCAATTGACCACCATGTAACAAAAATGTTCAAGTGAGAGGTCGTCGGTAGTCCACATCGTTGGACAAGGAATAATATGCATTCAAATTTAATTGTAAATCATGCAATAAACGTATAACAAGTTTATTTTATTGAAGACGTACCTTCCTTGTGGTGAAAATTGAGAAAATCAGCAAAGAATTTGCCGTTTTTTTTTACCATTTTCAACGCTATCTAAATCCCATTTCCCGCTTTAGAATGTGGGAGATATTGGTCTCATTTTAAAGGTCATTTTCGGCTCTTTCGACCTATGATGAGTGATTTAACAAATAACCAACAATAACGAAGGATTTGATTGGATAGAGATGTCATCATTCTGACCAAATTGACCTCGACCGGGCTCTGTTAGTATCGCGAAGCTGATTAGTTGAGAATGCGGTCATCGTGTGAGACAATGGCAGCGATTGGCCGGATGTCTGTCTGTTTGAGCGAGCCGCTGTTGTGTTTACAATAGAAATAAAGCGTTCCTCGGATTTATATGTCGGATTAAAACCCACAGGAATGATGTACTGGTATTCTAGCACGATCGTCCGGTTGAAATGGGCGAGCGTGATGTGATTTTTTTATGGAAACTCTCATTTGGCTGGGACATAGACGCACAGTAATGTTGCCGAAATCAAAGTTTTGGTTTTTTTTCTTTTTTTTTCTCGCCTGGTCTGATTCTATTTTAGACACAAATGGGCAGATATTTTGAAAGACAGATCAATTAAAGTATGGGCTTTCTGAAAATACATATATTTAGCGGGGTTTCAATCAAGCTACAATGCAAATATATTACTTCAAAAAAGAGGGTCCATAACAAAATCCTCTCGCATGCATTTATCCGAACATACAAGGCTGACAAACGAGACTGTCAGCAAGTAGCAATGGGTTAATTACAGCCTCCTTTTCAATCACACCTCCAGTTGCTGAGATAGCCTGACAACTTGTATCAGTCTCTAAGGCGTCGGGACTTCATACTTACAGGTGACTGCTTCAGTTCAGGATACAAAATTTTGTGCGAACGATCACTCACTTAAGTTCACCTGAGGTTACGCAAAACGAAATAAGCGAGAACGTTTTTAAGCAGGAACGTAAAAATGAATCATATGTTGCCGTCTTCAAGTCAATTTATTAAATAAATTATCTTTTTCGCCGCTGTCAAAATGCAAAGTATGAATATCAGTACAGTGGATTAAATGTTGGATCACATTATCGCGATCGACATCTCGTCCATGAAGCATGGCAGGGGATATTCTGATAACTTAGGTCATTCATTCACTCACTTTCATTATCGCTCGTTTACTTCCGGGTGTGCGCAATGGCCTACTGCGCAAAGATTGGGCGGAAGCAGCATGTTTATCATAGCGGAATTTTCAGTAAACATCGTGTGTTGAGCAAGGCTCTTAAGTTTGTAGTTTTGTCCGTAATAAATACAGTATTTGATCAATTGATCGTTGTGACTCTTCTCAATTCATAGGTGTCGATAAGTTTTTAAAGCAATAGTTGTCATATTATCACAATCAAGGCAGATTATAGACGGAACATAAGCAGCGAGTCTTTTATCTGTCGCGGCTGGAGACAAGTCGTCATAGACGCCCTGTCGAAGAAGCTGTATTTCTCACCTAATATATAATCCGTCCAATATAAATTAACCACCAAGGATCACGACAGAAAGGGGGAACTCGAGCGATAAAACGAGGTCAGTTTTGATGATATAGGCCTACACTCAAATTTCTCCTGAAGATGACAAATATAACTTTGTCGAAATATTGAGACTGTCAATATGCGTTTAACTTTATTCAGAGTGACTTTTCTTATGCATTCGGCCTACACTCATTGTTCCGAAATTGTAGGGTTCACACCATTGTGTACCTTTTACTCAAGAAATAATGATTAAATTATTTCATTTTTACCCCTCGGTCATTTTGGCCTCGGGGTATTGTCGTTGCCATGTACGTCCGTCCGTCCGTTAACGCATTTTAGGCAAAACCGCTTGAGATACAACCACCAAATTTCAACACTTAATTATCTAGTGCTAAGTCAGACGCCTATTGAAAGTGGCTTCCCTCGGCCCATATTTTACAGAGTTCTGCCCCTTTACAGATATATTAATTTCTATTTCTGTCCTATATGCCTGAATGTAACCAACTATATCTGCAGAACTGTGTTCGGTATAGCTACTATATTTTGGAAACTTATTTATATTGTTGTATCCTACAAGCTAACAAAGGATTACTCGCCTCGGCTTATGGAGTTATGCCCCTTTCGGATGTAATAATCTCCAATTTTGTTATCTGTAGCTGAATGTACAAGTTAAATCTGCAGATCCATGTTCGGTACAGCTTATTCGTCTCGGTTCTTATTTTACAGAGTGCTAAGTCAGACGCCTATCGAAAGTGGCTCCCCTCGACCCATATTTTACAGAGTTATTCCCCTTTACAGATATATAATTTTCTATTTCTGTCCTATATGCCTGAATGTACTACCGGTATATCTTGATCATCCCACATAGAACTATCTCCTCCCCAATTCACACTACACATGGGTCACAATCACTTGGGGAAAGCCGAGGGGTTTTGATTAGATCAATCTCATGTTTTTTTTGCAAAACAGTACAAAAGTTGGCCAGACTTTTAAGCTGTTTATCTTCCATCATATCACAGAGGACAAGCAGAGAGTAGAACATCGAAATGGGGGAAAGCTCCCATAAAGTTAACATGATCGAATACCGTTACCGAGAAATCCTCTTAAATATAAAAGTCTGTATTCTCGGTAGCTGAGAATAACTATTTTTCTCCAGAGTACCGGTATCTACTTTACAGATACTTTTTTTTCACGGGGCGATGTAGGCCCGTAGGGACTAATGGTCCTGTCTTGTAGTCAGGAAAAATTGAGCACCAGCTCTGTGTCTTGCTAACACAGCAAAAGATAGAGTTCTTACACGACAAGAAAGAGGTCTGAAACTTCCTTCTTTAGAGTGTCCAGGTTTCTGTGTTTTTAATGTTCGCGTATACAGGGCTTCGTTTTTGGCATGAGTGATAGCTCACCTGCACGCAAACACTCGCGTAAATTCATGCCACATTTTATATTGTATTATATTGCAATCACTCGCCTGACTTTTAAATACCCTCTCCTAAATATTTTGACGCGAGCTATTTTTAGCTCGCGCACTAATTCTAAACACGAAGCCCTGGTATAGTTGCAGGTCTGATATGTTTAAGTTACATTTCCATTTATCTAATTTTATGCATGTTTTCGTTCATTTTCCAGTGGCACTACTTTTGTGCTCAAAATATGTCGTCTGCTAAACCACAGATTTTGAGAGGCACATGTTGAGTGATTTTGTGGAACTAACTCATTCTCATTAGAAAACGTGTTTGGGCAGTAATTTAGTATTAAATAATACCAGTATAAGTGTAATTCATTGTAGAAAACAATGGGATATTTCACTTTGCCTGTATTCATTTACATTTTCATGAAATATGTGTGTTGAGTTACAGTTTGGAATTTTCGCCATTTAAGCTTACCCCTCAAGACCCTCTGCCTTGGTTCACTTGGCTGGATAGGGTCAATTACAGGCATCCTGTTTAAATATAATTGACCTACATGTACCGGCTGGAGAATTTCTTAGCTCCATGATCCAGTAATTCAGTGTTTACTTTATCACTTGACTGTAACCCCCCAAACTGGGAGTGTACTAACAGCAGGAGGTAATTGTATATATAAGATGATACCATGAGAGGACTCTTCCCATCTAATAATGATGAGGTTTTTACATTGTAACCCAATACTGATTTTTTGGTCATTTACTGCTAAAGGATATATGCTTTCTTTAATCCCCTATAAAGACATAATTTATCATATCATTAAGTCGGTTTCATAATAAATTAGGAATTTGTCCCATCTGTCACAATTTTTTGAGATCTGGCGTTAGCCAGAGGCTCTTTAGAATGCTGTAGGGAAATGGACAAAAGTGCAAACCGACTCCTGGGATAGCCTTACGCTGCATGAAAGTAGTTCCACAGAGATGAGTTTTGGGGATTCTTAGTGGTTGAAAGGCTTTTGTATGTCTATATTTAGTCACTTGGCATATATTTGATCCCTTATCTGCATTAAATATTACTCTGTTGATGGTTTTCCCACAAAATATGAGATTAACACGCTCTAAAATATGGCAGACTGGTAGTATCGTCACTTTACCAAAGCTTGGACTCTGCTGAGAAAATTATACAGTTTAGCTGGTTAGATGTATATGTGAGAGATGCTCTACCATAGCAGCCAACCTGTCTACCATTGTCTCATTATCACCTTTGCAGGCCACTGTTTGCTTTTCTCACAAGAGCAAGCTGTAACATATCTTATAATCTTTTCCTATCTTGTACTCCACCAGTCAACCTGTGGGATATCCAGAAAGTGTAATACATGTCTTGTCTTATCCTAACTTGTGACATAACCATCATCAACCTTGATGTCCAGCCCTTCTCACTCATAACACTGAACACAATCTCTATTTACCCCTAGGTATAATCTCTCTTATTTACCCCTAGGTACATGTATGTTCTGTACAAACTGACCTTGATCCCCTGTGGGTATTTAGGCCTAGACTTCATTCCACTGGCCCCGTTTTCCATCGAATTCTCAACAGGTCGGTTTGCAGTTTCAACGCAACACCAAGAATACCTTGTTAAAGAAGGTATCATATTGCTTTCTTTATGCTGGTTAAATTAATCGTTACCAGTTTTGATCGTCCAGTCAGCTTTTTTTATTGCTGCCGCGTATGTTCAAACCTCAACATCAACACGTGTCCACTGGCAAACGTTTCGCTATGTAGTCTGTTTGAACCAATCAAAATAACCCTTACAAATATGCGCGCATATTGTATTTCCTCATGCCCACCGTGCATCATGTCCTGCGCAAATTGTCCCGGTGCCAAAGATATTCTCCAAAACCTAATTTGTAAGAACGGTTTTCATTGGTTAAAATACACTACATACCGCAAACGTTTGCCAGTGGAGATTTGCACGTGTTGATGTAGATGTTGGAATACACGTGGCCAGAATAAAAAATCCGATTGGACGATCACAACCGGAAACGTTATCCTTTTAACCGGAAACCTTTAAAAGACCGAATTTTTCTTTTGACAGGAAACGTCTGAAGTCGCGAATTTACAACTGGAAACGTTTGCTTATTAGCAGGAAAATGTCAGTTCATAACATCTGATTGGTTGGTTCAAGTTTAAAGTTTTAAAGCTTTACAATTTTTAAACGTTTAAGAAGTTAAAATGTTTAAAGGATGCGTTTATGGCGCGAACGACCCTTCATATACCTTGTCACAGGATGTAATTTGTGATTGCGTTTTAGCCACATACATTCGTGCCTGGTGCCACCTGTGCCTAACTTCAAATTAAATATATAATTGTGCTTTTATTTCATTACAAACTTATCCCCCAATAACCCAGCTACCAGATCTCATTAAAGCCCATAGGCTCTAGTTTTTTAATATATACACGTATCACATGTACAATTACACTAATTCGCTAGAGATCTTTGTTGAAAGAATTGTGAGACTGGAAAAATTGTGTGGCTCTTCGCCATGGGATGGAACATCAAAGAGTTAGTGGAATTATTCCAACAGCCTATTTCGACATTTAAATTGCCCCATTTCAGTGCCTAAGGCTCTAGTTTAATTTTGTGGGGTAGAGAAAGCCATATATCCATAAATACAGTCATTGTCCATGTTTGACCGCACATATCTGTTCAGTTCAAGTTCATTTATTCCAATCTAGGTACCGATCTTAGTTCTTGTTAGTGAGTGTTGTCTGGAAGATGTAGTCTGTGGATCATCAGCAATTGATAAATGTTCTATTGTTCTTAATTCTCATTGGCGACTGTTAAATGTACATGTATCTGCCAGGGAGGCATTACCTTTGACGAGTCTGGGGAGTAAAGATGCGAATCTTCTGCTCATATTTTGTGTATTAAATAAATAATGCAATCCTACATGTCCTATAATATCTGTACCAGTCGAGTCCATGAGTTCTAGTTGATTGGCTGTCGTATGTATCACCGTATTAGGAAGAATAATGCAACTACTTAGAGAATACATCACCCAACACACAGTTGTTGGGTGTGTTCCAATTGGCTCGTCTCCTGTTTGCAGATGAAAATTACACATAGGATTTGAATGCTTTCTGTGGTAGGATCTGTCAACTATTCTATCATCTCAGTATGGAGAGTCAATGGTATTACTTGTGAAGTACCTGTTATCACTGTTTTCCACTCTTCCTCTCTGTTAGTGGTTCACGCAGCCCATACAACAAAAGACGTTCGTCGTATAGCCCTGACTACCGTCGACGGTCTCCTCATGGCAGAGATGGCTACAGCGACAGACGGAGAGGCTTTTACCGCAGTCACAGTCGCTCACCCATGTCGGGCCGGAGAAGACATGCTGGGAACAGGGTGAGTGTCTTACTCTTCCTTACACATCCATTCATTCACTTTCAGTTGAGTAGTTTATAATGGTGTCCTGTCAAAATAGAATACACCATGGTTGATGACTCGCACTGCTACAAAGAATAACTGGTCATGTGTCACTTATTCCCCACTTGTCAGCATATGTCTGAAGGTTCCCAAAGTGATACGAAACAGCGGTCTTGAAATTGGAAATTCATTTTGTGTTTTTTTCTAGCTTTGAGTCCATCATTGCTACAGTATTCAGAATTTGAAGTGATAGTTACTACAATCGTTTAGGAGACTAAAAACGAGATGAGAAATATCTGAACAGTAATGTAAATGGTCAAATTCAATATAGCAATTTAAGAATGCTGATAACTTACCTCATGCGGGCGGGGAAGCTATTCAATGACGGGAACACATGCACATATTCTGTCTGTCGTATATGTTAAAGCTTTTTATTTGACATCCAGGACAACCCTGAACCGACAAGATGTCTGGGAATATTTGGTTTGAGTCTGTATACACAGGAACGAGATCTGAAAGATGTGTTTGGGAAATACGGGAGCCTGGAGGAAGTTCAGGTGGTCTACGACAGACAGGTATATAAGGCTGAATAATATTCATTTCTAGCTTCACAAGGCTCGATGTTAGATCTTTAGATCACCTGTGCTGTTGGGCAGGTGGGTGTGCAAATTTACTTTAACAGCGAAAATCGTTTGGCCGCCATTTTGCGACTTCTCCGCGATAAACGTTACTTCGTTTAACTACTAATCTGTTCAAATATGCTGACAATTTCAAAGTCCCATTGGCCTCGTTGTTCATTGGTGTGAAAGTGTTTTTCAGAGAGATGTTTTTTATTTGCAGAGTGGGCGTTCCCGAGGTTTCGCCTTTATTTATTTCCGATCAATTGATGATTGTATTGAGGTAAGAAAAGACAGTTAGCATTAGGCCACTGTTAATTAATTGTTCGTTTCTCATAACCTTGCTTGTAAAAATACACATGCTGAGTGCGATAATTATTAACTTGCAAACCAATTGTAAACAAGTATGAAGAAAATGAGCAAGTTTTACTCATGAAAATATAAATTTCTCATGGATTTTAATTATTTGCCCACAAGATGAGGGCTGCTTACGGGAAACGAACCCTTAATTATCAGTGGCCTTATGCTCTGTCAAAATGGAGAAAACAGCACCATAAATGAAATGTTACACCACTGATACTCTACTATTATTGGGTTACATGCTCTCAGAATGTGTCTGTGCTGGGTAAATTTGAAAATCTGGCTATAGACTTATTCAGAAAAGGGTTCATCTCCTTTGTACCACGGGGGCGCAGTGGTGCCAGTAAGTAGTGTCAAAGGCCCTCGCAATTAGTTTAAGTAATTAACTATCAGTTATTACCCCTCGGCCAACTTTGGCCTAGGGGTATTGTCGTCATCATGTACGGTTGTCTGCACGTCCGTCCGTCCGTCCGTTACCGCGATATCTACAGAACCGTTTCATGCATGGCAACCAAACTTGTTACATCTATTTATCTTCACGTAAATCAGAAGCCTATCGAAAATGAGTCATCTCGGACAATATTTTGCAGAGTTATGCCCCTTTTTACAAATAAAAATCCATTTATGATTTGTTATTGTGATAATTTCAGAACCGTTCCATATACAACATCCTAACGTGATACAGTTGTTTCTCTTGACCTGAACTAGATGCCTATCAAAAATGAGTCGTGTCAGAAAGTATTTTGCAGAGTTATGCCCCTTGTCTAATAAAATCCGTTACCGCGATATCTACAGAACCGTTTCATGCATGGCAACCAAACTTGTTACATCTATTTATCTTCACGTAAATCAGAAGCCTATCGAAAATGAGTCATCTCGGACAACATTTTGCAGAGTTATGCCCCTTTTTACAAATGAAAATCCATTTATGATTTGTTATTGTGATAATTTCAGAACCGTTCCATATACAACATCCTAACGTGATACAGTTGTTTCTCTTGACCTGAACTAGATGCCTATCGAAAATGAGTCGTGTCAGAAAGTATTTTGCAGAATATGCCCCTTGTCTAATAAAATCCACTAATTCCTATGTTAAGTTTGCATATAATTTCTATATCATGTTTGTATACTATCACATTTATTTATTGATTGGATGACTGATTTATTGATTTATTCTCTTACACAAGGCGAAGAATGCCTGCAAATCTGTTTTGAAAATGACACTAGATGCCTATCGAAAATGAGTCGTGTCAGAAAGTATTTTGCAGAGTTATGCCCCTTGTCTAACAAAATCCACTAATTCCTATGTTAAGTTTGCATATTATTTCTTTATCATGTTAGTATACTATCACATTTATTTATTGATTGGATGACTGATTTATTGATTTATTCTCTTAGACAATGCAAAGAATGCTTGCAAATCTGTTTTGAAAATGACATACATGTGCCATTTGGTATACATGTACTGTATTTATCTAGCCATGTGTACTGTTGTTTTGGTGAGACATCGATACAGCTCTTTCAATTTATTCCAGAAACAAATTAATTTAAGGGGAGGAAAACTTTTTTTTTTTTTCAAAGAAAGTACACTTACAATACCAGGGGTAAATATTTCTTCCCACAAGCCAATCAATTGGTAGAGACACCCTTACATTATAATAGCTGGGGTTCAGAGCCGAGGGGTTTCGATAGCGCAGCTTCATGTATGTATAAGCTGTGGACAGATATTCATCGAAATAAAACAGTTTTCCAAATATGTAATCTGTGATAGTTTCTCAATCCATAATTGTAGGAACCTTTGGTAAAAGTGAAAGAGAGATCATTAGTTACCAAAAGCACATATTATTCCTCCAACGTGAAAGAGCGGTGGTGATTCAGAGGGAGAAAATACACTTTGTGAATTAGAGCTATACTTTTCTATTTTCCCAGGCCAAAGATAAATGCACTGGAATGGAGATAGATGGACGCCGCATCAGAGTGGACTACTCCATAACAGAGAGGGCTCACACCCCCACACCAGGGATATACTTGGGTAAACCTACCACCTCGTAAGTTGATACCTTCACAAATACTGTCGCATAAACTCGTCTAATTCAGGTGTTCTATCAGGCGTTGATTTTCATAAAGATTTTTGAGAATCCAAACAGATTCTCGCAGTGTAACTTTGCAGGAATCAACGCTATCATTTCTATGCAGTATATCATATTTACCAAAAATTTTACCGGAATCTTTTGGATTGCCTTCTATTATATTGCGGGATTACTGACGGGAATCGAATTCCTGTCAAAAAGCAATCCCGGCCTGTCCTGTCTTGTCCGAAATCTCCAACACAGCATACATGTTCACGTAAAGGCCGTATCTAGGAATTATGAGGATGTAATCCACCCAGGTTTAGCAGAATCGTGCTAAATATGTAGGGAACCATTCCTTCAAAGGAATGAAAAGGGCCAAATGTATTGCACACAGAGTGCACCTGATTGATCGTCTCATACATGATGTACTAAGGCAATTGTGTGAACAAATTTCAATCCGTTTCAATAAATTTGCTCGTCTTCTTCAGGGCTGTTCTATTTAAAAAGGTATGGGAGGGGAGGAAGGCACTCAATATATTATTCTATGGGTCCTGAGGGGAAATTCCCTTCAATCCATGTTACAACATTGGGAAGGCCAATAAAATTTCTATGGGTGGTGGAGTATCATTCAAAACTTCCTTCCGCCCCTCCCATACCTTTTTAAATGGAACGGAACAGCCCTCATCATAGTAGACAACTATCATTTAACATTAGGAAGATAGAATAAATGGTATATGGGTGGTTGGGGTGAGAAAAAGTCTTCCCCCACCCCATCTACCCTTCCCCATCTACCCTTTTCTGGAACAACGCTGTTGGATTTTTTGCATTAATGTGTACCATTTTGTCAGTTTTCTTCTCTAATAGATTTGATAACCTCATGAATCGTGAAAAATTTCACTTCCTGTGATTGAATTATTGGATGATTTGCCATACATTCCAATTCCTAGCAACGCGAACTGGAAACGATTGAGATATGACCTGTAACTATGGTAACTAGGGAAAAACATTGATATGACTTGTTCTCCTTCTTCAATATAATCTTTGAACTAAGTTTTCAAGATGTGCTTCGTTGTATCATTACAGACGTGGTCGACGCTCCCAGACGCCTCCCCCTCCCAAATATGGCAACAAATATTCACGGTCAAGATCGCGCTCGAGATCATACTCTCCCCGTAAGTGATTTTACTCTATTCGATAATCTTGTGTAAAACTGTCCTGTAAACCAAAAGATGATAATTGCAGCAGTGTGAAATCTCCATGAAGACCTGAAATTCAGTTTGAAGTGAAATTCGGGAAATATCAATGAGAATTTCATTTTCAGAAATCAACCCTAAATTTTTTGTTTTAGCAGGCCTGCAAGTGCCTCTTATATTTTTTAGTCATTCCTATATTTCACTCAAAACCTCCTATATTTCGACTGAAATGAGTCAAATTGGCATGAGGAAATCAATTTCTTTTTTTTTTATATGAATATGTAAACATTTGAATTTACCTTTGTTGAACCAAGCAGCAGAACGGGAGTCTTCAATCACCACCACTATGACCGCATTCAATGGAAATAATTTGATTGAACACCAGAAAACTACCAAATTTGGAACATACAATGTAGCAGTGAACTGTCTTACACTCCTTTATTTCCTAAGTTTTCCTATATTTTATTAAGAAAATTCTCTTTTTTTTCTATATTTTCACCATGAGCCACTTGCAGGCCTGTTTGAGGCCATCTGCAGCCATTCTAAGTTGGTTAAAGAATTAAATGTATTTATTTTTCCAGTCTTTGCCATCTGTAGTGGCCATTGCTGGTGGTATAACAGGAATTCATACAAGTCAAAATTTTACCACCGAAAACTCAATATTACTCAAAATTGAGTTTTCACAATGGTGAAATTAAGTTTTCAAATTTTTTTTACCGCCGATTCAAACATTGCGATTGAGTTTTCAAAAACAATTACCACCCATTCACCCATTGTTATTGAGTGTAAACATGTAATGTACATTGAAACTGATCACGGAAATGAATGTCCAACTTCTGATCATTTAGACAAAAATAATATTTTATCCCATCAGTAGGAGGTATAATTCTTAAAATCATGCTTAGCAAGTCTGAAAGATTTCAAGAGAATCATGTTAAAACTCTAGGCTGATTCTACAATGTTTTTAATTGATTAGTACATTGCGATGAATTGGAGAAATGGTGAAGTCTGAATCCCAATAACTTTGACAAAAATCTGAATTGTCTCAAAAAATAAGAAGTGCACATGAGGCAAGTTTCAAAATCATCCTGTAGAAATTGTGGAGTTAAATGTCAGTGATACACTGAAATTATGTCAACACTTACTGATTACACAACCATGAATTTACATACAAATGGACAGAAGGGCAGACGAGTAAAACAAATAATGCTTGGCAAAGAAATGGCAGTCTGATTCCAAATAACTTTGACAAAAATCTGAATTGTCTAAAAAAATAACAGGTGCACATGAGGCATGCATGTGAAGTTTCAAAATCATCCTGTGTAAATTGTGGAGTTGGCTAATTACATAAGAATGCCAGTGATATACTGAAATTAATGACGGGAAATGGTAAGGTATTTCAACACTTATTGATTACATAACCACGGTGTGACCTACAAACGGACAGGAAGACAGACAGTAAACACCTAATGCTTCCCAGCCTACAGTACCGTACTAAAACACGTGTGTTGGAATTACTCGTTAAAACTCAATAACAACAACTGCGTGTTAAGTTCTGAAACTCGATGGCAACTGTTTATCAGTGATCTATCAATAAACATCTGACACGTGTTTCGTGGTTTTCTCGTCCCTCTTGTCAAACTTTAGCACATCTGTGATAGTCGGGAACCCTCGGTAGTACGAATGCAGGCTGCCACACAAACGTTTGAGGGTTCCGGAAATAATGTATGCGAGCACTGTGATCAGCATAGGAAGAATTTCCCTGTCACTCCTCGTGACCATCCAGCGGAAACGCACGAAGGCTATAGTAAGATAGAAGTGTTTAGGGCCGCTAATTCATGTAGCTGGCAGAGTTTTTCCCCGAATTGAGTTTTCAAATTTTTTTTACCACGACTTGTATGAATCCCTGTATAATGAATATGCACACTGATAATAGTGACTTCACAGAAAGGGGGATGGGTGTAGATTTTGTTCTCACCCATCTGAATGATTTTTTGGGGGTTGAACATCATATTATATAAAAATATTGGAAGTGTGTGCCAACCATAAGTGTAATTGTACAGAATGAGCAGGTTTGTGCTTGAGAATGCAACAACATGATAAAAAAAAGTGATTTTGTTTCTTCTGCATTCCCACCCTTGTAATTGACGATAATGGACTGATGCATTACTCTCAGGATGCTGTTATCCAAGATCAAGTGCCCGTAGCGATCACTGCCAGCATTAAAAAAAACATATATGTGTTTAACATTTCTTTCATATGTGTGGTTTTCAGCGTTTTGTAAAATTATGAACTAATCCATCAGATGAGTAACCATCAACATGTGTTAGTCCGTGATACGTCAGTAAATGTGATTATCATCTAAAAGAAAATTCACAGGGCCACAGGACTAATGGCCATAAAGTTTACTAATGATCAAGAATTTTCACAAGTCTCGGACTTCCAGATTGCTACGAAATTCGAATTATGTTAGCATTGCAACTGCCTCTCAATGGGTTCAAATCCTGGCTAAACTGTGCCCATGATCCTTTGGTCACCCGAATATAGGTGGGAAAATACACCACAGTAAATCCCCTCTAACAGTTAAATCACCCTATTGAAATTCAATCACCCCCAATTTTGTGGAAAAAAATGCAATCAGTTGTTGACATCAATTTGACTGCTCCTATCATTGAAATAACAAAGGAGTAAATGATTTATTATCTTACTATGATTTTATCAATTTCCTGTTCTATTAATTTAGATCACCCCTATATTTATGGTGGGCAATTCCTCTTCCTGTGATTGAATTATTAGGAAATTAACCGTACATATCCCTCAGATAATATGGTGAATAAAATAAATTTATTGACTTTTCAAGAATGGTAATCCCTCTAATAATTCAATCACAGGAAGTCGAATTTCCTACTATGAAATCTGGGGATGATCAAATTTATTAGAACAGGAAGTTGACAAAATGGTTCAAAATCATGCATATAATCAATAATTTCTTCATTATTTCAATGATGTTGGAGGGTGATCAAATTTATTAGAACCGCAGATTGAATTTTGTCCCCCAAGTTAGGGGTGATTGAATTTTGATAGGGGGATTCCCCATTAAAAGGAGTACAGTAACTCCTTAGAACACTTTGATATGTTGCACGTTTTTGCCAATGTTAAACCTAAGTGGACATCCCCTTACTGTGTGATGAATTCTTTCACTCGTTACATCATGTCTTTCTCTCTTTTTCTCCATTCCCCAGGTTACTATTGACAGCGGGCATGCCACATGATCAACTAATTAACTCTTTAACGAGTAGACATACATGTTAGCTGTAGATCAAAGTTCGGCCGCTCTGTAGACCAGCATTCCCATTCATAGAGTATTTTATCCAAAGATTTCATTTGCTTCTTGCTGGAATAGTGCAGTGTACATTCAAGCCATCCATTGTAATCAGTTATGTGATTGTACGGTATAGTCATAATAGCTGTTCCAGTAAATGATAAATTATAATAATGCATTGCAGTTATGCTGTTTTGTGGTTATCAGGCCAACAGTAAATTCTACTGTTCCTGGTAGGTGCACTTGTTTGAACTGTGCATTTTTAGCTCTTTTTTTTGTCTCCTATTTTCCTTTGAACAATGTGGCCATTCCACCATTGAGTCCATTTGTCAAGTGGTGTTATTTGTCTGTCAAAGGCTTTATCTGTTTGAATACTGATAGAAGTTCAAGACTGAGGTGTGGGGCATTTGCTGCAATCCTCAAATCAGCAATTTTCAAAATGAAAAATTGATATGACAGGACGTCACCTCTAGAGTGGTCACGGGGTGTCTTGTTGGCATCCGCTGTTGAATTTGGAAGCCCTAAATTTAGCAGATCTAAACATGGCATGTGAAAGAGTTAGCACTGTAAATGTTTTTAGAACAATTTTGTAATTTTGGCACCCTGATTTCAATTTCTAACGACACTATTAAACCCAAAGTTCCCTGATTGTGAAAACTTGTCCTGACAGTGGTTCTATAGAAGTAAATATTTGTCTTCTCCATAACTGTACCATGAGCAAAAACATTAGTCAAAGATCATTTCTGATAAATAGCAGCTGTGCTTTTCGATTTCATGTGTTCTTGATCCATTTATTTTCAAATGTGCAGATACAGATACCTGGTTAAAGGTGAAATGCAAAGATTTTTAACTTCTCCGTTTTACATTTAATATAGGTTGAATAATTATAGAAATACCCGTATATCTACTTCACTTGAATTAATTTGAATTATCTAGTCCACTAGAATCTTTTTAAAAGTTGGTACCTCAAGCCCAGCTGAATTCGGATTTGCAAAATGTCATCGCTTATTATGTCTCCCCCAACTATGTTGGGGGGAGACATCTAGTGTTTGTGCTGTCTGTCTGTCTGTCTGTCTGGATGGATGTCTGTCTGTCTCTCTGGATGGATGTCTGTCCGTCCCCTTGCCTTGTCTGCAAGATATCTTGAGAACTACTGGATGGAATTTCACCAAACTTGGATGGAAGCTTCATTGGGATAGCCCCCTCATTTGATTAGGTTTTGGTGTATGTGCGTGCATTCATCCGTGTCCGGTGTCCGTCCGTCCGTCCATCTACTTGTACATGTATATACAGGGCTTGTCTGCAAGATATCGGGAGAACTACTGGATGGAATTTCACCAAACTTGTATGGAAGCTTCATTGGGATAGCCCCCTCATTTGATTAGGTTTTGGTGTATGTGCGTGCATTCATCCGTGTCCGTCCGTCCGTCCATCTACTTGCACATGTATATACAGGGCTTGTCTGCAAGATATCTGGAGAACTACTGGATGGAATTTCACCAAACTTGGATGGAAGCTTCATTGGGATAGCCCCTCATTTGATTAGGTTTTGGTGTATGTGCGTGCATTCATCCGTGTCCGGTGTCTGTCCGTCCGTCCATCTACTTGTACATGTATATACAGGCCTTGTCTGCAAGATATCTTGAGAACTACTGGACAGAATTTCACCCCACTTGGATGGAAGCTTCAGTGGGATAGCCCCCTCATTTGATTAGGTTTTGGTTTGTGTGTCTGCATTCATCCATGTCCGGTGTCCGTCCGTCCGTCCATCTACTTGTACATGTATATACAGGGCTTGTCTGCAAGATATCTGGAGAACTACTGGACAGAATTTCACCAAACTTGGATGGAAGCTTCATTGGGATAGCCCCCTCATTTGATTAGGTTTTGGTGTATGTGCGTGCATTCATCCGTGTCCGGCGTCCGTCCGTCCGTCCATCTACTTGTACATGTATATACAGGGCTTGTCTGCAAGATATCTTGAGAACTACTGGATGGAATTTCACCAAACTTGTATGGAAGCTTCATTGGGATAGCCCCCTCATTTGATTAAGTTTTGGTGTATGTGCGTGCATTCATCCGTGTCCGGTGTCCGTCCGTCCGTCCATCTACTTGCACATGTATATACAGGGCTTGTCTGCAAGATATCTGGAGAACTACTGGATGGAATTTCACCAAACTTGGATGGAAGCTTCATTGGGATAGCCCCCTCATTTGATTAGGTTTTGGTGTATGTGCGTGCATTCATCCGTGTCCGGTGTCTGTCCGTCCGTCCATCTACTTGTACATGTATATACAGGCCTTGTCTGCAAGATATCTTGAGAACTACTGGACAGAATTTCACCCCACTTGGATGGAAGCTTCAGTGGGATAGCCCCCTCATTTGATTAGGTTTTGGTTTGTGTGTCTGCATTCATCCATGTCCGGTGTCCGTCCGTCCGTCCATCTACTTGTACATGTATATACAGGGCTTGTCTGCAAGATATCTGGAGAACTACTGGACAGAATTTCACCAAACTTGGATGAAAGCTTCATTGGGATAGCCCCCTCATTTGATTAGGTTTTGGTGTGTGTGCATGCGTTCATCCGTGTTCGGTATCCGTCCGTCCGTCCGTCCATCTACTTGTACATGTATATACAGGGCTTGTCTGCAAGATATCTGGAGAACTACTGGATGGAATTTCACCAAACTTGGATAGAAGCTTCACTGGGATAGCCCCCTCATTTGATTAGGTTTTGGTGTATGTGCGTGCATTCATCCATGTCCGGTGTCCGTCCGTCCGTCCATCTACTTGTACATGTATATACAGGCCTTGTCTGCAAGATATCTTGAGAACTACTGGACGGAATTTCACCCCACTTGGATGGAAGCTTCAGTGGGATAGCCCCCTCACTTGCATGCATCCGTGTCCGGTGTCTGTCCATCCGTTCATCTACTTGTATCGCTTCTTTGTAATTAATATTTTTAGATACGCAGCTTTGTTTAAGATACTTATTGCATTCATTTTATAGCACTTTCCCTTAAATAATGTGCCCATTCAAGGCAGGGTGGGAGGATGGGGGAGACGTATGTTTTTGTTAAAAAAAACAACCAGCATAGGCTTCATGCCAGAGCGGCAACTCAAGGGTCAAAGCGGAACCTCTAGTCTTTCCTTGATTGTGACGTCACGTCAGACCAGTCGCTCGGAGATGGAACGTTGCAAGTATTGAAGACTGGCCAAGTGGTCTGATGTGACGTCACAAACTAGCGTCAAACAAAGGCAGATAAGCGATGCGGATTTAATTTCTGAAATCGGCCGGGCTTGAGATACCAACTTTGAAGCACTTTTCAAAAGCTACCAGAAGATAAAATACTTCGAATAAAACCAACCGAAATACATAGGATGATATTTCCATCATTAGCTAGCCAACGAAGAAAATTTGAAAACCTTTGCATTTCACCTTTAACAATATAAACATCTGTTGTGTTTGATGATACTTGAATATATTATTCCCAGGTGTGGTTTAATGTATTGTATATATTATACCTTTTTTGTAGTCAAAACTTCATTTCTTTATTTCCATGGATTTTTTCTCTGGGAGGAATTGATCAATATTCTTTATTTTCTCTGTGTCCTATCATTAGGTGTGATTTTTCTCATAGATCTCCTCCATTGGTCTTCATTCATGACTAACATCATCATTATCTCTTACGTCTAAATCATGGTTCCTGTGTTTTCCTTGGTCCTTGACAACATGTGATACTGTCTCAAACATGTGAGTGTTCTCTCACTAATATAGAGTTCTGAGCTGCCTTAATTCTAGATGGTGTAATTTTCTGCAGTAACTCCATATTTTATCAGTATGCCAGGTGTAGATGGCAGGGGAGTAGAACATTGCTAATATTCCTTAGGAATGTCATGGATTAAAGTTATTTATTTTATTTTTTTCTTGCTTTTGTAGAAATATATTCAGGTTTGTTCAAAACAACCTGCTTTTCATGTGGTTGGGAACTTTCTGCAGCACTGCATTTGATGGACTTCGCTTAAATTGTTATAGAACTTCTTGGACTGATCATCATTCTTCATACATGCAGTACTAATTCTGTTTTCCTGAAGTGTTGTTTATCCATCCATGTAACCTTTTGTATCTTGGTTTTTATTTCACTGCATTGTTCAAAAATCTCATTTCATATCTACTGCACACTTGAGTTGCACTTCAATGCAGTGTTTACGGTCATTTTGTTTACCTGATACATTACGGAAACCAAGTGACAGTTAAAATTTTAAACTTTTTAATCTGACATGTTCTATCAGAGCTAATGTTCCTTTTTGTAACGCATACTGTTAGGCCACACAAAACAATGAATTTGTTCTCTGACAATCAGCTATTCTCTTTGGACTGACTGTCAGTGCTGACTGTTGACTAAGGAGCAGTGCTTGAAACACTTTTTGTTTTATGGGGCCTTATTCATGTATGTTAATTATAATTTCATTGTGTTGTTTGCCTGGCATAGGACTGGGTCTATATACTGATGCTGTAGTTCATGGCTTGTCAATAGTCAACCAACATGTCGGTTTATGATGTTAGCACATCACATATTGGCTTACTCGGCCATGGTAAAGTTGAACGTTTTGTACATAGAACTGGACAAGTTATAAAGCTGTGTTAATAAAGTCTGTCTTGCACTGAGGTTCTAATGACATTATCTCTGTTCTTGTAATTTGTCAAAGGTGGTGAAGAAGAAAGAAAAATGAAGATTGAAAAATAAATGAAGATTGAGAAATGAAGATTGAAAAATGAAGATTGAGAAATGGAGACTAAAATGAAGAAATGCTGCTATGTGTTTGTGTGTTTGGGCAAAGAGATGAAGTTGAAGAAATGTTAGCTTTGGGGGGAAACTGAAGAATGGAAGAGTTGGAAGAAGTCCACTACAATCGAGGTGTATTGCCCACCCGTGGGGCAAAAAAATGAAGATGAAGAAGATAATCAAAATGTTACCTTTTTGGAGACAAATGTGGAGATATTTCTCGTGTATGTGGGGAAGTTCAAAGTTATTTCCACATAATTTAGTCTTTGAGATGAGCTAGAAGAGAAGTGGTATCCCATGGAAGAAAAAAGATGTATGCAGGAAAAGGTTGAAGGATACTCGTGAAGAATTCGGCAGAAGAAAACAAATTTGAGTTTAGGTGGGTAGCAAAAAAAATTGTGCTAAAGATATGTCCTCGAATAATTCAAAGTTAAATTTTCCCGCCATAAAAACAGGGTGATAAAGTTCATTAGAACACGAAGTTGACAAAATGGTCCAAAATTAGGTATATAAAATATTTCTTTGTTATTAAATATTGATGTACATGTACTCTTACTAAAAACGTAGCATGCTCTGTAATGAGGATCATGAGCACAAAAATGAAACTGGACTGGTTATTGCGTTTAAATTCAATAAATTTTTATTTTGTGAAGGTGCCGAGCAAGCAATGAAGAAAGAAAATGAAGATAGAAAAATGAAGAATGCCGTTGTACTTTTTTTACATGCTGGGTGAAAAGTGAGAATTTTACAAATACTTTATATTTGAAAGGAATTCAAAATATCCCACGATAAATCTATAAAGTCCATGAGGAAAGATTTTTGCTGGTGATGAGGCAAATCCGGTTTTGTTTTTAGCACTGAAAAGAGCAAATTATAATAGAGCAGTGAGTCCATTCCAGAATGCAATTTTTTTAACAAAAAATTAATTTGCAACTTATAATTAAAGTTTGTGACAACTTGAAAGAATGAGGTTGCAGCCATGATTATGAAATTTTGAGAATTCGCCTTGACCGAGATTGTATATTTTGATAAACAGTATTTATTGTTTTATTTTGTGAAGGTGCTGATGAAGAAAGAAAAACGAAGAAAGAAAATGAAGATAGAAAATGGAGAACATCGTTAAAATTTTCACATGATATGGGTTATTCATTCGTGCGCCAAATCTATATCCAGTCTGATTGATTAATCAATAGGTCTGGATTGAACTGGTGTTTAACATTTGTGAAGTTTGAGCCTTCTCATTTTGAAAAATAAAACTTCAATGCTCAGAAAAGAGTCTCAAAATATTTTCAGGAACAACACTTCAAAGACGAACCTTCAAGGACTGTAATCCCGGTCCACTGACACATATTTCAAACTGAAGAACCTGACTGCTGGTACCCAATTTTTATTGGTCGGCTTCAAAACTTGCAATCTAATTAAAATTAAATCCTATCTGCTCCCCCATTTGGATATGTCACTTGAAGGATCTAACAGGCTTGCAGTAACTCGAGTGTCAACCAATCCTGAGAATGCTTCATAGTGCTTTGAAGGACCATTAATGATAGAGAATTTTTGGTTGGCTCCGTCGTGGGGTGTCTTTTCATGTTGCCGCGGTCCCGACATTGTGGCACCATAATACAGGGTAGATATATGGACTGATCTTTGGTGTAACCATTGGGGTGAACGGACACGGTGACCCTATCTCTCCTCCTCGACTGCAAGTGAACTGGTCCAGATGCGACCATGATGTCCTATTGCTATTAAATTTTCATGGTATGACCAAATTTAATTGAAATACGTAAGATCATATATAGCAACATGATTGGGGAGCATTATAAATAGAATATTAAAATTGCAAAACTTGTTTTTTTACTCGGTCTCTGACTGGCTGAAATATTTGCGCAAATTTCCATACTGGACAGTTTTCAACACACAGGGCTTTAAAATGGAGCACATCTTTGTGGAGTGTGTAAAATTATGTTTCAGCAACAAAAAAAATGGTAAACTGTCTGTCCCACTTGTTTACAGACAGTGACTACTAAAGTCTGTCCATTTTAATTAGTCGTCTACTTTGGAGCTTGTCAAAAATCAATGATTAATTATGCGTAATGTTTTTTTGTTTTTTTTTTTTGCAGCGTTTTGAACAAACTGACATCTAAAAAATGACTACCATTTCTCTGTGATATCGATAATATATCATGCTTGAAACTTTGTAATTCTCTCCATATAAAAAATGTAATACAGTTATTTCATGTACCGGGTCTCAATTACATAGGGAGACATCATAATGTATTCATGCTCACTGGCACAAAGGTCATTGATTCCGTATAAAGTAATAACAAGCGGTCCATGGGAGTGTCGCTTATATTCGTTGCCCAGTGAAATTGCTGAATGATAAACCTCGCACACCTCTGACTGCATAGGGCATTGTTGACCTTTGTGCTAGCAAACCCAAGTACATTATCACGTCTCCCAATGTAATCAAGGCCTGGTACATGCAACAACTCTACTTGGGTTTTATTTAGAGAGAATTACAAAGTTATTACAAGCGCGATATATTATCGATATCCCAGAGCAATGGTGCTCATTTTGTAGACTTCAGTTTGTTCTACACGATGCAAAAAGGAAAGTTTATGCAGAGTTAACTACTGATTTTTGACAAGCTCCAAAGTAGATGACTAATTAAAATGGACAGACTATAATATCCAAATGACTGGAGTCAATGACGCTTGAATGATTGGAGCCATTCCATCAGTTAACTGGATATTATTAAAATAAGTGTCAATCTCCACTCCTTTAAGTAAGCGATGTGGACAAAAGAATGAGATGAAGACGGTCGACGACGATAAAATTATAATAATATGCATTATGGAGAGAAACCAGTCTGCCAGTCATAAAATGCATTTCATGCGACAAAAAATAAATAAATAAAAAAAAGCGAAAACCCCAAAATTGTAGTGTGAGAAGATGTAGTTCCATATTGTTCTCATATTTCCCCATGTTAACCATATCCCCCAGTTGCTCAGATAAGCCATATGTTACGTGGCTCTGTCCATGGTAATGATCTTGTCAGAAAATCCAAGTGCCCTATATCCATAATCTGGTTTACCTCGTCTATGACAGAGAATTCCAATTTCGATAAAGATATCAATTTGTGACCCAAAGTACCCACCTTTGACGTTTTTCTCATTATTAGTGTGATATAATTGTCTCATCCTGGTGGTCCTGTTGTGTAAGGGAGGGACTAATCATGCTGTACTGGGTTCTTAGGTAGAGATGAGAAACCTCCGTTAACATGAGGGTTCCTGACAGTTGGTGTCTTGTAATCTGGTAATGCATCTTTGCAATTAAGGTGATTCAGGAGTCCAAACTTTGTCTGGTGACCTACCATTATATTTTAACTGCTTATACCTGGGGTGTTATCAAGCAAATTAATCTTTAAAAAAATTGGGCTCTTCGATCTAGATTTTTCTGAATACTCGTCCAAACACTAACATGTCAGTAGATTTGGGACAAAATTAGTCTAAATTTATTTTGCTCATGTAAAGCCGCACTAATACCACAATGTTTGAAAGTTCCACTTTTTTAAGTAAACGAGAGATCCTGAAGGATCTTGGCGCCCACCATTGTCCGATAATTGTAAGCTAATGACAAGAGGATCTTTTTGTCCATTGTTACTAAGAACAAACGAATGATTTGTAATTTAGTTTGCAGAATTTCGAATTTGAGCGAAAAAGAGACACTGGAAAACACCATGATATTATCTTTCTAAGTTTCAGGAGTTTCAAGATTTGCAGAAACTGTACCTGATGTAGGTTGTTATAGTACAAGTGAAATGAGCAAAGTTCGTCTGAAAGTGAATGTCCAGAGGATCCTTCATCTTCGTTTTGTAGTATTTTTTTTCGCACGTGTCATCATTGGGTACTGGAAGCGAAGACAAATCCCTTTGACACTTTCGCATGAGCTATGAAACATACTTAAGATTTTATAATGAGGAACAAATGCCATTTCTGTTCTGTTTACTGGGCTAGTTTGAGTTATCTCTTTTAAGATGCCATGCTCGAAAATAGTAAGATGGTACAAAACTTAATACTGAAGGGATCCGGTATGTGCAGTAATCTTGAAACTTTGAAAGTGTCTGAATCCTGATTATTTCTCTTGGATCGAAACACGCAGTACTCTACAGTTGTCGAGTTGTGACGTCACAAGAGTGACGTCCTTTCATGTAGTCGACCCGTCGGCAGACGAAACGGTGGGGCAGTTCACTTGCAATGGCATGGACTAGAGTAAACTGATTTAAAATTTGAAGAAATACATTTTAATTCGAAATCATTTGAACTCCGTGATATAGAAGGTGAAGGTATGGATATTCTCTATAGTCAATATATAGAATATGCCCCACCGTTTGATCCGCCTATTCTTTTGATGCAACGTCACAACTCTGGGAATACCGTATTAATTTGAAGCGTAACTTGGATTTTGGAATCGGACCAAAAAAGGTATCTTGCACACCTAGGCCCCATGTGGGACCTGTGTACCAAATTTCAGGAAGATCTATGAAGTATTTCCTGAGAATTCACGGGGAATGTTTCAAGGGGAAATTCAAGATGGCAAGATGGCCATCTGGTGGCCATATTGGATTTTCGAATCGGACCAAAAAATGTATCTTGCGCAACTGGATCACAAGGGGGAGCTGTGTACCAAATTTGAGAAGGATCAATGCAGTATTTCCTGAGAAACCACGATAAAGTTTCATGGGGAAATCCAAAATGTTCGAATCGAACCGAAAAAGGTATCTTGCACAACTAGACCCAAGGGGAACCTGTGTACCAAATTTGAGAAAGATCCACGCAGTACTTCTGAAGAAATCACGATAAAGTTTCATGGGGAAATCCAAGATGGTCGCCTGGTGGCCATATTGGATTTTCGAATCGGACCAGGAAAGGTATCTTGCACAAGTAGACAACAAGGGGAACCTGTACCAAATTTGACAAAGATCCATGCAGTAGTTTCTGAGAATTCACGATAACAAAATTTCACAGGGAAATTCAAAATGGCCGCCTGGTGGCCATATTGGATTTTTGAATCGGTCCAAAAAAAGATATCTTGCACAACTGGGCCACAAGGGGAACCTGTGTACCAAATTTGAGAAAGATCCATGCAGTAGTTCCTGAGAAATCGCGATAAGTTTTCATGGGGAAATCCAAGATGGGCGCCTTGTGGCCATATTGGATTTTCGAAGAGGACCAGAAAAGGTATCTTGCACAACTAGAGCCCAAAGGGAACCTGTGTACCAAATTTGAGAAAGATCCATGCCGTAGTTCGTGAGAAATCGCGATAACAAGAATTGTTTACGGACGGACCACAGACAAAAAGCGCTTTGAACAGCCCACCATCTGGTGATGGTGGGCTAAAAAGCCAGGTGGCTTCACGATTATAACGGCATTGTTATCGTTGATGTGTCATTTATATACAAATTTCGAATAAGAATCACGTATTACGAATACAAAATCAATTTTAGGAGAAAAGTTTGCCTAGTGAATCTTCTACATTGCGTCGATTAATTTATAAAATAGGGAAAATAACTGGAGTTGGACAGCTAGTGGACATCCTCAAGGTACTGAGCATACAGCAAGTAAGTTTCAACTGTGTTCAAGAAGTACTAACCCGTACCAGAATGCAGTACATGTTGGCGAACGTAGGTAAAGTGCAGTAAATGCGTCACAAAGGCTTAGAAAGAGGTAAAAAACGTTAACTTGCAGCATTTTCCATGCAAGTGTCAAAGTTGCCCTTCAAATAGTAAGCC
The DNA here is from genome assembly GCA_036873755.1 of Hanleya hanleyi. Classification (NCBI taxonomy): domain Eukaryota; kingdom Metazoa; phylum Mollusca; class Polyplacophora; order Lepidopleurida; family Hanleyidae; genus Hanleya; species Hanleya hanleyi. Next base: position 5,079 of record JAVTVY010027905.1, on the reverse strand, counting down.
AGTTATGTGCCAGACAAGAAAATGTTGACGGGCAGGATAAAGGGTCATAACTCTGTGGAAAATCATCATAGGGTAAGAAGCCTGACTGGACATCTGCAAGGTTCTAAGTTTCCCTTGCAAATTTTGAAGTTGTACATCAAATGGTAACCAAGATATGGACAGAAAAAGAAACTGTTGACTAACAGGATTAAGGGCCATAACTCCTCATCGAAACGCGAAAAACTAAAAAAAAAAAGGACTGCACATCTGCAAGTCACTTTTCATCTTCCATGTAAGTTTTGAAGTTGTCCGTCAAATAGTAACCGAGATATGAACCGGACAAGAAATCATTGACTGTCACATGACATGTTTATGATCTGATAAAGACGATCCAATAAAATCTCTGATCATAATTGTGTTCACAGGAGTATTTCCCAAGATGGTGTATAACTTCAGGAAAGGTTTATCACAGGAAGGCGAAAGTCAAATGGGTAAAAAAATTGTATACCAGGTTTCAAAAGAAACGGTAACAGATGAACAATGCCATAACAGTATACGTCCCCGCAAAATTGACCCGTGTATAACGATATGGTGATTTTAATTTTGAGATACAACAATAATGTGAATGGAAAAGATGGCAAAAATGTGAAATGTTTCTATTGGGGCTAGAGTGTCCGTAGATCTGTATCCTGTCAATATTGCTCCTTCATACTACTACCTAGTGGCATGGGCGGTAATCGTCACTTCCCACCCACACCTGTTGTACTCTCATAAGATCATATCGCTAACCAGTGGCACATATGCGCACATTCTCAAAGAGAGCCGTGTCTACCCACGGGAGACCAAAGGAGTCTCGCGAGACGAGAATGATATGCGCACAGCTCTTTCATACTACTACCCCGTGACAGATGGGCGCATCTGTGGAAAGACATTAACCCAACGAATTGGCAAGAATCCAACCATGATTAGTGATAGAAAAACCGTGGTAGTTCATGTCTACACCACGTTTTGTTAAATGGCATCGTAGACAATGACCAAGGTTGATAAAAGCCCTGCTTGACCATGGACTCAAAAACTACCGGGGTTGACCCTGGTAGTTTATCTCTTGAAGTATATCCTGGCTGACCATGGTGAGTGGATACTCCAGTGGGGAACAATGTTTAGCATACGTAATATAGGTCAAAGGTCAGGTATAAATCAGAATATCATTGAAAATTGCATTTTTTTTTGTGTGAGTGGATTCCATAGGTGAAAAAAAAGGTGGAAAATATGTCTCATATGAAAATGTAATTCAACGGTCACTGACCCCAAAATCAGGAAATTTTTAAATCCTTAAACAGAACATTTTTTGTGTCTCTAAATACATTAGGGGGGACACGATGTATTGCGTTCCAAAATGTAGGTCAAGCTCAAGCTCAAAATTTATTGTTACTGCAATATCATGAAATTGTTAAAAATAAGTATTTTTTTTGTGTCTGTAGATACATTAAAATGACGATGTGTCATGTACCAAAATTAATGGTCACAGTCGCATTTTTATCAACCTGCTCACTGAGCTGATGCGCAGGCGCAAGCTGACGTATCTAATCCCAGCCACCGGTTGCTTTCTACTGTGTGGAGGCGGACGAATCTGTCCCCTGCCAGGACATCCTCTTTACTAGAGATGACGTCATGAATCGATAACAGTCAGTTCGTTATATTTTGTTTAGCTTTTGAAATACATCTATTTGAGTGTTATAAATTTAATTCACGATACTCTAACAAAGACGGCAGGCTCACCGATGGTAGTAAAATATTGGGAACTACTGCGCGGCCATGGAAGCTTTGTGGGAGTAATCGGGCCACAGGTAAACACATGCAGGTCAACAGCAATGAAAACATGCAGTGGTTCTTTATAAGTTTGATTTTTTATCTGCCCGTCGAAGACAAGATCATGTAATGTTGTCCATGCGGTATCTCCAGCTTCAAGGTATGGATTGGTACCAAACTTACTCGCGGGGCAAAGAGGAACCCTATGCCAGAAGTCTGAATCCAGTTTAACAGACTATATTGTAAGGTTGCATTCACTAATTCAAGTGAGAGAGGTGTCCTTGATGAACTTTATATCTGTTCAGTAACTCGAGAACAAAGGCATTTGCGTACACTTCGCCATTCATAAGATGGCTTGCGAATCGTGTCACCATTATGGCGGAGCGATATCCGATACTTAACCGTATACTGTTCGGTCTTCATTCGGCGGAGAACAGACTCGAGAAATCTGATAATTACAAGGTGTTCATAGTAGTTCTGAAATATATATCGTCTGAGCTTACAAAAGATACAGATATGAATAACTTCCGTATCGTCCAAGAGGTGTAGATCTGTAATTTTGAACAAGTAGGACAGCACATGGCGGGTTGCGCCGGTAGAGTTTAGCTGATTGGCTGACGACATCACGTGGTTTTGATTTCGATCAATTCCCTCGTATAGTTGCCGAAAGTAGGCTGAAAATGGATACACACGATCCCAGGGTCCATCTTACCACGTATAGATGATCCAGATGGTTACAGGTTGGAGCACAGTTTTACTTCATCACTTTCTTCACACTTTTCTCCCTTCATGAAAACTTTTCTCACCTGAAAGGAATCTATTCGAAGGATTGACCATTGTCGATTTCAGTGTGGTATATGTGAGCTATCGGCTCTTGTTTCGAGGTCACCTAGTTACCAGGAGTTAAGCCCCGTTTATAAAATATGTCATTGAATATTAGATGTCATAAGTGTTGGATTCTCTGGATTGCTAGCTACCAATTGGGACCAATGCCATTAAACAACATTGAAATGTGGAACCGTTTAATTCCAGATATACGGTCGTATACTGAAGGCTCTTGTTTCATCTGTGGCTGCTCTGGATAATAGTTTCGCTGTTTTGGAAGTTGTGATGTATACGTTAGACCGCGGTTCGCAGTTAATTATTCGAGGAGACCAGCAATTATTTCCTCAGATATGGAAATCTGTATTTTTTTTATTATGAGTATTTTGAACTCCAACCTCTGCATAGCAAGGGAGAATGTCAGGCTCTGTATCTTTGCATATTCATATCCCAAATCTGACGCCAGGGGGCGCTGTTATGGGTCGCTGAAGGACTGGTCCCGAATAACGAACTGCGAATCGCGGTCTAACTTTATGAACGTGGGATGTATATGCCACACCCGTAAATCGTGTTGTATTACTCTCGACATCGCAAGATGCGCAAAACAGTTATAAAAACTGCTGTGGATGCCGTGAGATCCCCAAGTTTCGTCTGTTATGCATCATCACGAACACCATGATCTACCTTACACGGATGGTAGAAGAGAAATGAAAGAGCTGGTAACCAGGGTGCTGTTACGAAGATTTTCTTGGTTGTGATATGGTCTGTGGTAAGAATTAGGCAAGAAGGATGTGATGATGTCTGTGTTAACATTTGCCAACACACTGCCGAGGCGATGGAGACTACATGGAGGTGAGAACCCTCTATACATACACGTCCGACTCCTCTATCCGCTTCAATGAAGATGATCTCTTCTCCAGAGATTATGAACAGTAGAATTCTTTGGATGTTGAATATCGCTGAGAAATCTAAAGAAAATAAGACTGCCTTTGAACACTGATGATGGGTATTATAGTAGAAAGAGACTTTGTTAAATGCGTTTTTAAAGAACGTGGCCAACAATTAAAGGGTTATTTGGGACTTTGAGGCGAGTTTGCGATCCCCAATGCTAAATATATAGTGAAAGAATTCTGGCCTTTTCCCCCAGTGGTCCTTTTCCCCATTGTCACACAAATATAGGCCTACTATACTTAGTATATATAACGATACATTGTATTGTAATAAAGAAAAGCAGGAAAATAGTCACTACGGATCCAGTACAGGAGCCCTTATGGACAGGAGCCCTTATGGACAGGAGCCATAATGGACACGAGCCCAATGGATTTATTTCAAAAGTGGACACTAGCCCACAACTATATATTTTGATTCGGGAATATCGGACAAAAAGGATAATTTTAACAAACGGACAATTTGGCACGAAAATTTTAATAAATTATACAAAAAGAGGATTTTTTCCTGAAGATTATTATTAACTGTTTCGAGAAAAAAAAACTTAGTTTTTATTCGGAGCAATAAAAACCAGTGAAAAATTTAGAATAAAATTAGTATGTTCTTGAATAGCAAAGTAAAGTATAAGCACAAGTCTTAACATGATTCAGGGTATTCTCAAACTTTCCTATTATGTACTGGCTCGAAGCTGAATGGATAACGTGCCAGCCTTTGATGCACGCATTGCGGCTTCGACTCCCACCACGGCATGATATTTCAGTGGGACAGCACTATAAAATGGCAGTATTAGATCTGCTCTGTTACAAGTAGGTGCCCCTGCCCCTCCCCCTCCCCCCCTTCCCTTCCCCGTCGTGATATAGCTGGGAAAATGTTGAAAGCGACGTTAAACCCTATTCACTCACTCACTCGACTCCCACCAGGACCAAGGGGATACCCCTTCTCCCGTTGCATGTATTGCTATGCATGGAGCTTTCTCTTCTACCCTTAAAGGCTATAACCTTGACAGAGCAAGATAGGACTGAGACATTCCCGGAGATGTCAATTACCATTGAAGTGAACTTTGACCCTGGACAGGTGCGTATATACGCTTTTACTACTACTTTCCCCACTTACATTTTGTGCGTTTCAGACTTATTTTCTGAAAAAGTCTTCCATCAATATTATATTGATGAAAGAATGAAGAATTATATCGCCGAATGAAGACCGAACAGTATACGGTAAAGTATCGGATATCGCTCCGCCATAATGGCGACACACTATTCGCAAGCCATCTTATGAATGGCGAAGTGTACGCAAATGCCTTTATTCTTGAGTTACTGAACAAATATAAAGTTCATCCAGGACACCTCTCTCACTTGAATTAGTAAATGCATGGTTTTTATTTCAAAACCGGCTGAATGTAGCTGTTTTCATGTATGAACCAGGGAAGAAAACCCCACAGGGCAAATGCCATATACATGTAGGAGAGAACTCTGAATAGTCTAACCTTACAATATAGTCTGTTAAACTGGATTCAGTTTT